>JAKCPI010013325.1:0-15544 GCA_023213315.1 Euborellia annulipes | reverse complement strand
TTTCAGAGCATTTTCTTGGAAATATTATTTTTCAGAGCATTTTCTTGGAAATTTTACTTTTTCAGAGCATTTTCTTGGAAATTTTATTTTCCAGAGCATTTTCTTGGAAATTTTATTATTTTCTTGAAAAATAAAACGATAAATAAAAATTTTGTTTTATTTAGCTCTTAATTGAGGAGGAAGATCCCAGTACTAATCCATTTATTTAATTGGTGATACACTGGTCTTGATTAAAAAATCCAATCAACTACTCAAACGAACAATGTAGCCTCACTGAGTCAGTAATTGTTGCCTAGTGTGTCGGAGTTATAAAAATGTTAGTAGAAATTTGTTTAAAAGCCTAATTGTTTGAATTCATTCCAGAATGTAAGAGCGCTAAAAGAGAAAATTTTCTGTAAACAAAAGAATGATAAATTAAAGTGAGAAAAACAGAGAAGTTATACTCACAATTGATATGAAAAAGTAAAAGTTTGAGCGCATTAAAAATAACACTTCAAAAAATAAAAATATCTCTGAAACTTCAAATAAGAAAATATATATGTTTTGTAAATAGAATAAATTTTTAAATAAGAATAATGATGTATTTAGGAATACAAAAAATGTCTGAAAATAATCTTTAAAAAATCACCCTAAATACATCATTAATTTTCAGTTCCATTTCTCATAAAAAAAATTTTTTTTTGTAAAGTATACAAAAATATGAGGAATAAATCAAGTATCTTTTTTTTGACATGAAATTTTATGATTGAATGGAGAGTGTATATACTAAAAGATCATTTATGACATACTCGTATTAGACATGGAATAGGAATGCCAAAAAAAGATATAAGAGTAAAACCTCTCTAAAGTGGAATCGTTAGGGTATAATATTTCCGGTTTAATTTTATTTTCCGGCTTAGGAAGTATAACATACATAACATACATTTTTCTTTAATAATACATTTACTTTTAAGGTGTCCGCCTTATAGAGGTTTTAAAGTAATGATCTCAGATTGTAATGCAATGATGGTTGTAAATTTCTAACTATAAATAAATAATTATTTAAGTATATCTTTCGGAAATACTGTAAAATTAACCTGAAGTATATTTAAATTAATAAAAAGATTAAATTTATTTTTCTGAGATTCTAAATAAAATATATATGTAAAATAAAAAAAATAATTCTCTCAAAAATAAATTTGTATTAAATAAAAATGTATAAAAAAATGACTAAAAAAAAATGGAATATTTATTCCAGAGCCTGACGAATTGATTCAGGTAAATTTTTAATATACCAACTGTGATCCTGTCCGGGGGCCGTTGCGATTACTCCACCTTTATTGGGGTGCGGGGTGTTTTTATCGTAGGCATACCTAAAAAAAAATTGAATTTTTTAATAAAATTCTATTGGTTTAGGCTAAACGCACACCAATTGAGCAAAAACGGTTTCGAACAAAACTGTTTTTCCAATGCTTTTCTATGGTTCAACGCACACCGAGGAGGCAAAACACAATTGGACATGATTCGACATCATTGAACAAAATGTTTTGTCATTGAGCGTTTTCTCAATCGGTGTGCGTTGGCATTGAGCAAAATGTTTTGTCATTGAGCGTTTTGCTCAATCCGTGTGCGTTGGCATTGAGCAAAACGTTTTGCTCTTGGACAGGACAAAACATTTTGTTCCGAAAACTTTTTTGCTCAATTGGTGTGCGTTCAGCCTAAATAATAATAAGCATGTTCTGCCATTGAGCAAAAAATGCCAATGCACACCGATTAGGCAAAAATGCCCAATGGCAAAAAATATAGGTGTCCATTTGTATTGAGCAAAACGTTTGGTCCAAGAGCGTTTTGCTCAATTGGTGTGCATTCAGCCTTGGTAATATAGAATGGCAACACAAAGACTGAGATAAAGCAAACTTATTTACTTTTTGAACAAGTGTCAATCTAATCCAAAGAACTCACCGTTGGCACTAGATGAAACATTATTAAATTTAATTAAATTATCATCTATTTATAGATAAATAAATAACACAAGGTTAAGTTTAAAAATATTATATTTTAGTTTATGCCCATTAATACGTCATCTTCAGCTATGTCACGAACCCACTAAAGAAGACGTATTAAAGTAGAAATGTGCAATCTTTTTAACCAGAAATAAGGATTAGTTCACTAGCTAGAGACGAAAGTAGGAGGAGGAGTTAGAGATAGGAAATTATGTAACTTCACGGGGTGCCGGTAGATGGCTACGGCCAGAGGCCGGTTGGGTTTGAGGTGTGTGTCTTCGTACACGGAAGCACCTCGGGTAGATAAACGGGGATCCCGATAGGAATTTCAAATAATAATAATAATAATATACATATAGGTATGAGAAAGCCCTTCCCTTTTGTTTATATATATAATTTTCATCTTAAAAAAATTCAAACGATTTATTCTTATTCTACCTGACTCCGTGAACATCGGTGAGTTGACCGCCGTGAGCCACAAGAAGAGCCTCTGGAGCGCATGTATCCCATCGTTTGCATCCAGCACTTGCAAAAACGTAAGCGTGTGCCTTGCCTTCCAAGAGAAGCAGCACCTAAAACCAAAAATAAACATTTTGAAAGTTTATAGGCATACAAAATTCCCCCCCCCCCCAAGTCCTAGATACTATTTTTTCTCAAATTCCAACCCTCCTTCTGAATGCGCCATTGCAACTTCAGTCTTTAAAAGGAAATTTGCGGAGTATAATAAGCTTATGTACATTATTTTTTATTAATTATTTATTTAAAAAAATGAAAAATATTTTATCATTACGCGCTAGTTTTTATTTTGTTTCATTATATATTAAAAAAAAATACTCTATTTTCGAGAATTCACCTTATGTCCGGCGCCTCCAACCTTAATGACCTCCGTAGGGTGTAATGCTTCCAAAGCCGATTTGACAAGAGAATTACTATGCGAGCGAGTTGTTACAATGATTCGACCTTCACTTGGAGGAGGTGATGGTTTAAATCCTAAAAAAGAAACAGAATTATCAGAGTTTGTCTTCTGGGCCTAAATTCGAAACTTATAGCTTATATATAAATTAGATACGTCAAAAAGAGACACGATTTATATGTATATTGTAATAAATATAAATCTTTTTTTAAAAAATAGTATTTTCCAAAGGATATTACAGGATGTCAACGGCTACTCGAAGATTGTGGTGAGTGTAATGTTAATAAAAAATTAAAAAAAATTTTTTTATTATTATTATTTTTTATTTCTAGACATTTATCGGCCAACCAGAGTACATTATTGGTTTCAATCCTTCGAATGGATCATCATCAGGGCCATCATATTTTGTTGTAGGCCCTGATGATGATCCATTCGAAGGATTGAAACCAATAATGTACACTGGTTGGCCGATAAATGTCTAGAAATAAATTTGATGTGTTATGGCTGTGGAGATTTAATCAGGAAACCGAAATGGAAACTTTGCAGTCAGGGGGGAGATTAAATAAAAAAATATTTTATGTAATTTTTACTTGCCGACGTTTCGGTCGTCTGTCACGACCTTCATCAGGGCAAATAATTGTCAATAATACAGGGTCCCAAGATACCTAAGACCCTATATTGTTGACAATTATTTGCCCTGATGAAGGTCGTGACAGACGACCGAAACATCGGCAAGTAAAAATTAAATTTTTTATTTAATCTCCTGGCTGCAAAGTTTCCATTTCGGTTTCCTGGTCTAGAAATAAAAAATAATAATAATAAAATTCACTTTAAAAATTTTTTTTAATTTTTTATTAACATTACACCCACCACAATCTTCGAGTAGCCGCTGACATCCTGTTATATCCTTTGGAAAAGACTATTTTTTAAATATGTTTTCGCGGCAAGAATCGTCAACGCAAGTAAATATAAATCAAATAATAAAAATTCTTTACCACCAATGCCAGCGCCGACAATTCCCCAGAGGGTCCTGCCCATTTCAGCACCAGGAACTGTTGACTTATAATTGTAATAAGGCTGATGAACGACTCCAGCAACGGCCCGTTCACCAACAGCCACTCCAATCAAAACGGTCACATGATCGAGAAAACCTTCAAACAAATAATACAAATGTGGAATTTGAGTTTTCCAAGTTGAAACAAATAAACAGTCTACGATCTTTTTTATAGGGACTAAAGCATGGTAAAAAAAATTGTTATACGATTTGGAGAAGGATATTTGTATTGTTTATGTGTGATAGGTATGAAAAAAATTTACCTTGCGTGTATTCAGAAGTGCCATCAAGTGGATCAACCCAAACAACTATCTGAAAATAAAAAGAAAATTTTATTATAATAATATTATAGCTACGGTTATTTTTATATCTGGGAGAGAACGGATGGAATTTAATTCTAATATAAATTTTGTTTTTTTTTGTCCTTTAAAGCTGGAGGCATTGAGCAAAAATGCTCAAAGTCAAAACAATTTTTAACGTGCTTAAAATTGTTTTTTTTTTTCATTGCTTTTAATATGGGTCAACGCACACCGATTAAGCAAAACCAAAAAACACAATTGGGCATGATTCGACATCATTAAGCAAAATGTTTCCTCAATGATCGTTTTGCTTAATCGGCGTGCGTTGGCTTTGAGCAAAATGTTTTGTCATTGAGCAAATTTCAAGTTTAATTATGGACGGTATATATATGTCGTAGACAGATCGTGAAATTAGACAGTTCATGAACTGTCTAGACATTTCATGAACTGCAGCCAGATCGTGTAATGGTCAAACAGTTACATGATCTGGCTAAAAATTTTAGACAGTTCATGAAATGCAATTGGGCCTTAGACAGATCGTGTAATGCTCGAGAATTACATGAAATGTCTAAATTTTTTAGGCAGTTCGTGAACTGCCTAACAGCAGTTTTGCCGATCGTGTACTGTTTGTAAAGCAAATAAAGATCTCGAAAAAAAGTCAATTTTTTTCAATATTATTATTATTACGATTACTAAATTTTCCAAATCTTCCTCACTTTGTAAATCTTGAGTTAAGGTGCGCGTCTCGGGGTTCTAATTTTGGGAGATTCCAGCGGCCACAAATTCAATTTTTTTTAAATTAAACAATAGAAGAGGGAGCGGGCAGCCAGGAAGTAAGCCTCTACGAAATGAAACTCAAGAGTAGTGGAGACAGTTTCGGCTATAATTAAATATCGCCATCCTCAGTCCATTTTCGAGCTGTAAGCATTGTACAATTTTTGTAATATTAAAATTATAAACATTCATACATACAAGAAAATTATTTTTCAACATACAGTATGCACTCAAATGCCAACGCATTGAGTCAAATGTAGAGTTGTCAGTAGGTGGATATTAATATACATAAACTGCTTGTACATATATCCCAAGCAATGCTAAGAGCTTTTTATATACGATACATTCAGCTCCAGTGACAAAATTGTTCTAGTTTTTTATTTTTTAAAATTATATTAACATTTCGATATTAATTAAAAATTCAACCAGTGACCTCTTAAGAACGGTCAATGTCACATTAAAATGTTTTTGTTTTCACAAATGAAGAGATAATCCCGGTCAAGCAACTCCTACAGACGGGATATTAAGGCGACGACCCGCGTTGAAATAAAATAAAAAATATATACCATCTAGTTATTATAAAATTATATATTTATTTAAAAATTTAAAAAATATTTTTAATATTATTTATTAATATTAACCATTACACACACAACTTGTCATGGAGACCACTGAGGAAGGAGACATAAAAGTTACTGAGTCCCACACAGTCGGTTTGATAATTTATAGCTCTGTCACCCAATGCCCTTATAAAGCATTTTTCCACAAATAATCTCTTGCTTGTATTATTTACTTGCAATAAGACTTCGGGATTGTCAATGTCAAAAGTATGTTTATTTTCCAAGGCATGGGAACAAAGAGCTGTAGATGTTTTTTTACATTTTACATTGCTACGGTGTCCAGCCATTCTCTGATTGATTCGGCAACAACAATATTAATATCCACCTACTGACAACTCTACATTTGACTCAATGCGTTGGCATTTGAGTGCATACTGTATGTTGAAAAATAATTTTCTTGTATATATGAATGTTTATAATTTTAATATTACAAAAATTGTACAATGCTTACAGCTCGAAAATGGACTGAGGATGGCGATATTTAATTATAGCCGAAACTGTCTCCACTACTCTTGAGTTTCATTTCGTAGAGGCTTACTTCCTGGCTGCCCGCTCCCTCTTCTATTGTTGATATACAACAGCCACTTCACTTATTGTCATCTTTTTAAATTAAAGTTATTTAAAATGTCTACAACTTATAGAAGCCCTTTTTTTGATTTTCGAAAAAATAAAATTTTTTTTTAGATTTATTGCATTAAATTACAAACAGTACACGATCGGCAAAACTGCTGTTAGGCAGTTCACGAACTGCCTAAAAATTTAGACATTTCATGTAATTCTCGAGCATTACACGATCTGTCTAAGGCCCAATTGCATTTCATGAACTGTCTAAAATTTTTAGCCAGATCATGTAACTGTTTGACCATTACACGATCTGGCTGCAGTTCATGAAATGTCTAGACAGTTCATGAACTGTCTAATTTCACGATCTGTCTACGACATATATATTGATTTGAAAAATAAAATTTATAAAATTTTGGTGTGTATTGCTCAAAGGCAAAACATTTTGGTTAATCGGTGTGGGTTGGCATTGAGCAAAATGTTTTGCTTTTGGACAAAACGTTTTGTCAAAGAGTGTTTTTGCTCAATCGGTGTGCGTCAAGCCTAACAATTTTTTTTATTAATAAATTTGATTTTTTGACACCTCGTAGGCCTATTCCAGAGAATTTAATGAAATGACCATCCAATTATAGATAAATAAATAACACAAGGTTAAGTTTCAAAAGGATTTTATTTTAGCTTAAGCGCATTTCAACGTCAATACGTTCTCTTCAAAAACTGACAATTATTTTGAATTTTTTTTTTTATAAAACCCCTTTTCGGCTACAGAGGCCATTTAGGTTTTAAATTTATTTATGTGTATACATAAATACAATGTACTGATGGCTACCGGGGGAGGGTTCCACATGCTGATTGCTCGGGGACACCAATCATAAACTTTCGCCGCGCTTGGTGGTGTCCTAGCTTAACGATTGTGGTGACTGTTGCTCTTCTCCGTTGCCAGGCCACCTGGGCCCTATTTCATAAAGCTGACAATGACAGGTGACAGGTGACAATTTGTCAATTTGTCGAATACCTGTTTCATAAAAATCCGCTCTTGACTTAATTGTCAAGAAAAAAATGACATTTTTGTAAAATTGTCATGACAATTTGTCACTTTTTGGTTTCATAAAATTTCTAGGCTGATAGGTGAATTTTGATAATTTGTCACTTTTTGTTTTTGAAACGAGAATTGTCGGGACAATTTTTTTTTTGATTGACAATTGTAGAAAAATTCTGACAGGCATTAAAAGCTGTGTCGTATAACCTAGAATATATTCACATTTATTTACATCGAAATGAATAAAAGGAAATAATTAAAAAAATAATCTAATTTGGTCTTTCGAAACTTAACCTTGTGTTATTTATTTAACTATAATTTAATTAATTTAAGAATGTTTCAACTAGTGGCATCGGTGAATTCTTTGGATTATATTATCTCAGAGAAGGTGAATTTTAATTTAATTTTGACATTCATTATTTGTGTCTATAAATTCAAAATTTTCATTAGATTTGATGATGTTAGTAGTGGACAATCAAGGGACCTTTACTTCTCATTGAGATTCTTGTTTGTCCTCCAAACGATTCTTTTGTTTTGCCTCTCTCTATCTCACAAAAAATTGTTTAATAGAGTAAAAACAAAGTTCCCCGTTGCACTTAGTAATTATCCTAAACAAATCATGTTAATCACAAAAACCATAGAGAATAGATGATTGTTTTTAAATTAATTTATAAAAAATAAATGTTGGTAATATACCTGATCATCAGTGACATTTTGTAAATCATCAGGGCAATTTAATTTGAGAATATCAGGATCGCTGTCGGTTACAACCCAGTCAGAAGGAACCTCACAGTTACTTGGACCTTCTTCACCAATAATCGTTAAAGTAGGGTACTGGAGAGAAAGCGAAGTGATGATACACCGTTGGGCAGATCTATCTGCTTCTGTTTGGAGATCATTTTTCCCCTGAAATTGAAAAAAAAATTAATTAAACAAATAAATTAAGATTGAACTCAAGGTGATTTACAGTTACAACAGTCTTTTTTTAAGGGGTGATTGCAACACAATTACAAATTAATAGTTCAAATAACTAGAGATTAAGCAAATATACTTTACTTTTTCCACGATTCCCAAATCTCCTTGGCTCATGATATCACGAATAATTTTACCGGCTCGATTGGCAGCAGTAATTGACGAAGCAATTATTCTTAAAATTAATGCAGGATTTTGGGCCATTTTAATTCGTAGTCCTTGCTGATCTATAACGAAATGGATTTTAAAAGAAATATCCAAGGTTATCACTTTCTATATGAATTTTTTTGTTATAGGACGTGAGTAATGGTTGAGCTAGCTTTCAATGATAATCTTATTATATAATATATATATATAAAATAAATATTCAAGATAAGAAAATCTTATCTTTCTTAAAATCTAGTTAATTAAAGAATATTTGATTTATTATATTAAAAATAAAATATTACGTACTCTATTAAATGAAAAATTTGTTGTTTCAACATTCAAGTCAATTAAAGTAGTTTTAATTAATAAATTTGATAGTTTATAGTTAAAAAAAAAATTAAATTAAAGAATTGAATTAAAGTAGATTGACATATTTGTTGCATTTGTAATGAAGTTAGCAACATTTGGATGTTTGTTTTTCCGTCTTTTGTTTGCTATCTTCATTTGAATATGTGTCAAATTTTTAAAAACATCATCTATCAAAGAAATATTTAATTATTTTTGTTGTTAAAGATGGAAAAGAAATATAGTTGTATACACTGTGGTAATTCGTTAAAAAGTATATTCAAGAAGTATAGCCCAACAGTTTTAAAATTAATAGAATGTGTAAGTCAGTAGTTTATAAATCCTGTAATCCGCCGCCTGTTTTTTTTTGTAAATAATTCGTTTCTTAGCCAATATATACTTAAATTTTCTGCGATACTGCCTTTTTTTGCTGGAAATTTTCTGGTTCGATTTATTTTTTCCGCTCCTCCCTTACAATTGACTAGATCTATCAATACTGACACGAAATTTTAATCTTCTGTCAAAATTTTATGACCATTTATATTCACTCCTCGGGCCTTGGTGTAGTTGGTAGCGTGCTGGCCTTCTGTACCAAGGGTCGCGAGTTCACATCCCGTCTCATGCGACAATTTATTTTAATTTAATTGGCTACCAATAAATTGAAATAAATAAAGACGGGTTCTAAATGGCCTCCGTTGCCGAAAAAGGCCTTAAATAAAAAAATATTCACTCCAAATAAATTTTACCGCCTTCACCGGGAAGAACTCTACTACTACTCAGAGACGGTTTGGTTTATTTTTAAACTTCCCCCGCTAAAGTTTCTAATAATGAAATTTTACTACTCATCCAAAAAATATTTTCTGGCCCCCCCCCACCCTCTTCCTTAAAATTTTAAAAACTCCAAGAGGCACTGAAATTTAATCTATATATATAATTGTATTATTATTAATCTAGTATTCACAATTAAAGTTTTTTGAACACCATTCGAAAAGATTTTCTTATAAATGATTTAATCAAAGAAAATTTAATAAATTTTTTTTGTTTTAGGATGTATGCAGACAAATAGGTGATAAATACATCGAATACGATCCAGTAATTGTAATTATAGATCTGGTTTTATTAAATAAAGGAGCCTATAGACATATTTTATTCAATTCACCTTTCAAGGTAATATTTAAAATAATATTTTTTTACTACAATTCATTAATCATTCGAATTTTTTTTTTTTTTTAGAATATTTGGAAATTTGCAATAGTATTATTACTAATTGATTCTTATGCGGATTGGTCACTTTTAAAAAATTCTGATTATTTTTCTAAAAGTCAAACTTATGATATTTTTGAAGGAGAAAGACTTTTTTATTTTATTCTATTTCGCACTTTGACGAGTAAGTTAATTTTTAAATTAAAAAAAAAAAAAATTGATCGTTTATTTTGGGAAGCGCATCCTGAGAAGAGGGGTTTAAAACCCTCCTCAGGAGAGACAAAATAGTTGATTTTCGATGATCTTTTAATAATGTATAGTTTATAAATATTATTAATAAAAGCATAAAAATATATAAATATAAGCTAAAACGTAATCTGATAATACCGGCTGTTAGACTAGCGTTAGACTAGCGTGCCATCTTTTGCAAGAGTGCTCAACTATTTGGCCGTTAATTTTTAAATAACCGAAATTTGGTCGGTTCCTAATTGAAAATGGTGCATGAGAAAAAGAAAGACAAACTCTATACAGAGCCAGAAAAAAAGGGTAACTCATGCTCACAGGGTGCGAGTCCCTGAGTGTTTGGAATTCTGAAAATTTCAACATATTCAAATGAAAAATGCATTTCAGTTATACCCACTTATATTTTTTTTCACCTAATTTTATTCCTGAAATTTAATTCCTTTTTTTTTAGGTATTTTTGCCTTTTTATTATCAACACTTGTATTGACTAAAATTCAAAGAATAAAAAAATCAAATAAACCTTTGAAGCATTATTCGCTTCTATGGAAAGCCTTTGTGCTTTCCAGTTTAGGAAAATTCCTTCGGATTACCGAAATTATATGGGGAGATATTAATCCCCATATTAATAGTACTTTTATAACAATTTATTCATTTCTTTCCCATATGCAGTCATATTCAGGTAATTATTTTCAATATTTTTTATTTTGATTTTAAAATGATAATTTGCCGGGGGGCCTGGCAACGGAGTAGAGCAACAATCGATGCCAAAGCGCAGAGAAAATTAGGGTGGGTGACCCAGAGAAATCGGGGTGTTGAACGTCTTATTAATTAAAAATATTCAATATATGGATTAAAACCCCTAATAGCCTCTGCAGCCAAAATGATAATTTTTTTATTGTCCCTGCCACAGATCCGTTTCAAATAAAATAATAATTGTTGGATGATTAAAGTCTTATTTTTTAATTTTAGTTGTGTGCCAAACATCAAGATTTAACACCGTTTTTATATTATTATCTGGCTTTACTATACAAACAATTGTTTATAATTTGGTCACTTCATTTTTTATTAATTTAATTTTATGAAAATGGTTGATCATTTTCATTTAGATGATTCTTGGGTTTGGGATGAAGAGGATAATTGCTTGATTTTATCAAGGCGAGTTTTTATTATATATATATATTTTTACATTTTATTTATCTAACCCAATAAATGAAGTCTTTATATATATATATATATATATATTTTTTTTTGTGAACTATATTTGTGTGTTATATTTTATCTTTAAAATAAATTGATTATCTAGTCCTCAAGAGTATTTCGTTTTATCTCCAATTTCCTATTCACTTTCTTTTTAATTATATCTAGTTTCGAGAGGGCGGTCACTCAGAAGAGAGATTCACGAATTGCTCAACCTCAATCCGTCTCCACAATGGTATTTTCTACCATCTCAGCAGCTGCTGGTTGTCCTCATGCTCATCTCTTACTCAGATTTCGTGATTTTTTGCCATTTAAAGAGCAACTTATTTTTAAGAAGTATATTCAGAGGAGGCCAAGAATGAATGAAAATCAGTGTGTGACTATACGTGATATTAAAGATGTCGTTGTGTATCAATGTTTGGCAACAATACCAATTGATTGTTTAGATTTGTTCTATACAAGAAAAACGGATCGTTTTTTACGTGCATTGACATTTTATTTCGCTAAATATCTTGAGGTAAATTATATTATTTTATTCTCAAGTATTGAGTTAATTTTTCGGGAGGCAAAGCTGTTCGCTTGTTTTTGCCGATAAAATGGCGTTAAAATTTAGCCGAAAAGCCCAACTATTAAATAAATTTGCCAACAGATGGCAGAATAGTAGGGCTGTATTTAATCTCATGTATTTGTTTGATTTTCCTTGATCTTTTAACAATGAATAGTTTATAAATATATTATATATCATTTTCAGGGGCGTAACTAGCTTTTGAGGGCGAAGCTCAATTAGGGCGCCGTTTTTTAAGTTGTAATATAATTTTAAAGAAATTTTTGGACAATCTATGGAAAGAATATCACCGACCCTGGGCTATATTTTAGATGCCCTAGTGTACCTATGTCGGTATCTAGGGGCGCCAAATGCTTAATGCGCCGGGAGCGAGTGCCCCTCTTTGCCCCCACCTAGTTACACTACTGATCATTTATAACAGCATAAAAATATATAAATATAGGCTTGCTTATAAGTGATGTGCTAATTCCACTTGTTATACTAGACTGCCATCTTTTGCAAGAGTGCTGAACTATTTGGCCGTTAATTTTTAATTAAATACGAAATTTATTTTTGACAAGGTGCAAGTCATGAATTTATTTTTAATTGATTATAGATCTTTGAACAATTATGTGAACGTGCTGAGAGAGCCGTCACTCAACTGCGATATCCAGGAACTTTACGCGCTGAACAACGTCTTCGTGTAGCGTTAGGAAATCGTCGTGCAATGGTCGCTCGTGAATATTTCGCAATATTACAAAGCTTAGCGCTCGCTAACGGGCAACATTTGTCACAACTTGAAAGAGATACAAGAATATTTGAAGTTCTTTTATGGTTTATCATCACGTTTTGTTTATTTAGCACTAAATCGTCGATTTGCCAATCTAATTGAAGTTGAGGTAGAAATATAATACGATTTTTTCTTTTCAAAATTTGAATTTTTCTTATTTTAAAGGTGAATCGAATGTTTCGGACGGAGGCATTTAATATGGCTAAAAGACGAAAATCATTTATGTATCGAGATGCGACTGACACTTCGGTATTAAATGATTTTCCGATGATTGAACGACGTACACTTGCACGATCTCCTGCTTCAGTGCAACTCTCTAATGTCCAAATTCAGAATTATAGATTACTCGGAGTGGGAAGAGTGCCTTGGGAAGTGTGAGTTCAATTTTTCTCTAAAACAACAAAATTCTTTATTTTGTCGGAATTTTTTTTAAATAATCCCCAATATAAAGATCTTCTCTAGATCAACTGGAGCTAAGCTATTTACTTCCAGAAGAATTACTTCGAGAAAATGGAATTGAGTTAGGAATACTTGGACTTCCTAGAGATCAATTTGATATAATGCTTATGCCGAGGCCAAAAGAAATAGAAGAAGAGGAAGAAGAAAAAGTTGGTTTTTTATTAATAAAAATTTATGAGTATTCATAAGAGGGTGGAAAATGTTTTAAGTGGTTTGATTTGAAAGTACAGTAAAACCCTGGTCTTGTCGGGACCGAGACTCTGGCCGGTTAATCGAAGGTTTCGGATAAAAATTGATTTTCATTCATTTTCATCACATATTTTTGTTTTCCTAACTCGCTGATCATTTTTGTTTAAGCCTATATAGTAGAAAAATAGACTGGGAAGCAAGCGAGTAAACAAACTCGGAATTCCTTCCCCTCCCACTTCACCATCTAAACCAACATATTGTTATATATGGACCTTGTTATGCATTAGTGTGTCAAGCGCCAAAAAATTAAAAATTGAGTTAAGCACGGAATATTGTTTCAAATGCTATAATTAATAGTATTTTTTATGAAATATGTCCTAAAAAAATTTATATTTAATGTTACTTGCAGTGGCAGTCATTTGGGGGGGCATTTGCCCCCCCCCCAGGGCTCTGATTTTTATAAAATTTTATATTATTCTAAATAAAATACTCCAAAATACATCTACGAGTATACAAACTGTACAAAATTAAACAATTAATTAAATTAAATATGTTTTGGCCAAATTTGAGTACCTATTTGTAAGTAAATTTTAAGAAAAAAAAAATGTTTGCCCCCCCAAGAAAAAGTTGAAATGACGCCACTGGTTACTTGCACAATTGACAAAAAAATTATATATAATCCAATGAAAACAAAAAACTTTAATGTTGATTTTCTCAAAACTCGGTAGATGGCGCTTGACACACTAATGCGTAACAGGGTCCATATATGTAATAATAAAAATAATGTATGATTAATATATGTAATTTATAATACTAATTAGGCCGGATAAGAGGGGTTTTGCTGTAACTTGTTTCGCCTGCTTGTTAGTTTTTTTCTTAAATGAAGAAGCTCTTTTGTAGAAAAGTAAATTTTTTTTCTGTTTTCATTAATTTTTTTATGGTATTGAAGTCTGCAAAATAAAAAAAAAAGTTATCGAACTTGATAATAATGTAAAAAATAATTTTAGTTCTTCCCGATGAAATTTACTAGCAGTTCCATTGGATCAATTGAAGTAACGTCGATGATGGAAAGTTTTCTCGAAGGAGTTGGAGAGGAGGAAAGAGGAATATTCGAGGCCGAAAGAGAACTTGAACCAGAATTCTTTTTTCCAATTGGTGAAGGTCCATTTGATCAAGAAGATTTGGAGCCAGATACTGAGAATCTCCTCGCCCGAAAGGCCTGGTACAGTTATAGAAAAAACAAAATGAAAATTGAGGAAGAAAGAAATCCAATTGTTTAAATGAAAAAAAAAAACAAAAAAAAATTAATGTTTTGGCTTAACAAAAATAAATTTTTCTTTTTTTACATTCTCTTGCCCTATATATATATAGAAAGTATTGGATTCATGTCAAAAATTCGTTGTCGAGATTTTGATGGATATATACGTTTTGTGGTCTCCTGATTCCAAAAAAGTTTTTTTTCGCAGCATGGTCTGTCTGTGTTCAATTTAAAGCATGAAGGAATTGAGCTACGAGTTTGAAATTTTATATTTATGTTAGACACCTCCATGGAGCGTGAAAATGAGCTTTTAAACAAAATCGGCCAAAAAATACTAGTACTTTACTGATGTACTTTTTAAGATTTTCTCAAAATTTTCTCTTTAACGATTTTGATTAAAATTCAAAAAATCCAATTATTTTTTAGATGCTCTTTAAAATGTATATTTCATTTTGTTCTCAAAATTGTTTGAAGCACACTTTACTCTTGTACTTCATAGGAAAGATAGGAGAAATGGTTGCAAAAATATAAATATTTTCCCATGTTTATAAATTTTACCTATTGAATTATTTCGGCGGAAACTAAATAAATGTCGACACAAAAAATCTGGTGCTAAAAAACTCAGAACACAACTTTCATTTACCTGGCCGTTAAATGAAAGTTGGGTGATGTGCGACCAATTACACCCGATTTTTTTTTAAATGCAAAAAAACAAATATTGGAGAAATTATTTTTATTTATTTCAAACATATATATTGGAGTTTGTTTTGAGCATATTTTTTTTTCTCATTTTAGTATATATAAAGGCGGTGTCAAACTTGTCCTAAGTAGGCAGAATAATTTTTAAGATGCTAATCCGGGATAGCCATTTCAAATTTCGGATGAGCAAAAAAGAAAAAAATATAATTCTTATTTTTATTACAAAAAATTGTATATATCTCAAAAATTGACAAAT
>JAKCPI010013324.1:0-12026 GCA_023213315.1 Euborellia annulipes | reverse complement strand
AAAAATATTTAAGAATATCAAAGAACTAAATAAAAGTGATCATTACTAAAAAAAAAAATTATTTATATTAAAAATCTGGTCGCACAGCTCACAAATTTTCTCTTGCCTTAGGTAAGAGAAAGTAGTGTTCTGTGCTTGTCACACCAAATTTTTTGTGTCAACATATATTGAGTGTGTTACTACTTATCCAATCTTTCCTATGAAGTACAAGAGAAAAGTGTAAGCTTCCAAACAATTTTGAGGGCAAAATATACATTTTAAAGAGCATATAAAAATATTTGATTTTTGAATATTATTTTTATTTAGAGCGAATTTTGAGAAAATTGAAGAAAAAAAAACTGAAAAAAAGTACATCAGTAAAGTACTATTACTTGTTGGCCAATTTTGTTCAAAAGCTTAGTGTTTCGTTGCAGGGGGGTACCTAACTTTAAATATAAAATTTCAACCTTCTAGCTCTTTTCGTTCTTGAGATATTTTGTTCACAGACAGATAATGCTACGAAATACACTTTTTTTGGACTCAAGGGACCTCAAAAAAGTGTATATCCATCAACATTTCGACATCGAATTTTTGACACGAATTCAATACTTTCTCTCTCTATATATATTACATACATAGGGAAGAGAAAGTAAAAACATTTTCATTGAGAGAATAAACTTGGATTATGCAAAGATTATTGCTTGTCCATTGAAGCAACATGCCTTTTCACATACCATGGTATAAAACATTTTATCCAGTATTGTATACGGTAATAGGGCAATTATTTTGATGTATTTTTTTTTTCCTCCCTCTCAATCGAGAATAAATAACCGAATCACAATTGGCTTATTATTATTCTCTTCTCTTTATTAATTATATATAAACATGATATTTGAACCTTTATTTATCGTAATTAACTGAAATTTTTTTCTTTTTAGGTCCTCTAATCACAAACAAGTGTGTTGATTCATGTTTGTTTTTGAAAAAACTGGAAGTAATTAATTGAATAATTCCACACCGTTATTCTTGCTGTAATTTCTATTTTATTATACGTACTTACTTATATTTATATCCTTGCTTAAATTCCAACAATTTTTTAACAACAAAATTATTTGTCATATTTAAGAATATGAAAGTGATTATTAACAAAAAAAGTAAACGTATGGAGTCGTAGGACCCCCGCAGGAACTAAGGTCCTCACGCCTTTTCTTCAAATCACATGTCGCCTTTGGCGGGCTTTCAGTCTAGCCAGGTAGCTGAGGTCTACTGGAACCTCTTGCGTGCTGTTTTTAAGACCTTTGTTCTGAGGATTGGTGTCATACTTTCCCCGAAACGTAGGCATTGAAAATAAATAATTGTTGGACCGAATTAAGTTTTGGGGAGCGAAGTTCTCTAAAGGCTTACAAAATTGGCAGGATTCGTCACGTAACGTAACAAAAATGTTTTACAGCGCTCGAGCGCCGGCGGAGGAAGGCGAGGCCGACTCTAGAGAATTCTCATTTTCTGTATCGATATTCGAGCTTGCTTTAAAAATAAATAATCTTTTTTAACTATAATATAGGCCCTATATTAAATTATATTCGGAGTTGAAGAAAAGAAGTGAGGAACTTCATTCCAGGCGGGGGTCTTAAGACCCCACACGTTTGCTTTTTTCTTCACCTTCCTGTGAATTGGACGGCCCTCCTCCACACGATTAAATTACCAGAATGTTTTTTGTCGTTTTTTGTAAAAAAAAAAAAAAAAAAAAAAGAAAAAACGAGAACCAAAAAATGGAAAGAGTTTACTCATTACCCATTAGCTATGCCCATGTTTATTATGTGAAAATAAAACCGCAAGATAAAAAGTAAAAAGTGGGCTTTAAGAAGAAATAGACTAGACTATCTATCACACTCAATCAAACCAGCGTTATATGAATTATTAAAATAGAAGAAAAACAAAATAGATCTACTATTATAATGGCGAATTAAAATTAATTTTACGCAACTTGGCAGAAGGGCAGATGGCCGAGAGAGGAGGCAAGGTCACCGGAAATGGAAGTGGTATAAAGCTTGCGAGGTAACCGCCTCCACTGACCTGGAAGACACTGACCCACTCGCCATTGCAGGCGCCTTTATTTCACTAACTTTAATTGCTATTTAATTTGCTGGTGCGTGCGAGTGCATACTCACCATACATACCGTTAAACTATTAAGTTCGCCAAAATTATCTGTTTGTTCGAAAAAAAAAAATTTACTTTTTTTTTCTTTCATTTTAACTTATATTTATGAAACCATATCCGCAAGTAATGATTTAGAGATAGATAAATATAGGCCATTATTCATTTGGGAGAGTAAAAAAAGATTCTCTCCTCCATGGAGAGAAAATAATCATATCTTGACCCACAAGATTTACTTCATACTTCATTATAAAAAATTAATATAACATTTGTGTTGTATGACCAAGGAGAAATCAATGTCACCACATGCACTGGCAAATGTTTAATCTTCACTATCATGGCACCAGCATGAATTGGCAATGTGTTTTATTAGGGTTTCCGGCTTTTTTTTTTTTTTTTTTTTGCTTTTTGCCAATCATTTGTTTGGAAAATCCATGAACACCGGTTGCCTATCTCGTGGGCGAAGGCAGGAAATCGCTGGGCCAGTTTCGTGACGGACGGCATGCACAACATAAGATCTTATGTTAGGGAAATATGGTGATGAATGGGCCGGCGACCATCAGTCGTGGTTCGAGTCCAGGGGGTTCGATTTAGACAATCAAAACACATACTCAACTCACAAATTTCCTTATCTTAAAATGTATTTACTTCATAACAAAATCTATTTATTATTGTTCCTCTCCGACTCCCAATGTGTTTATTTCATTGACCTCAAAGACTCCTTTCTTGTCTCTTTAGAGGATCGTTAGACCATATTTTTTAAGCACTCATGCGAAATATCTCTTGATAAATATTCTATAATTAACTTCTTTATAAAAGAAAGAGGGATACAACATTCCAGCCCATTAGATTGTTGAATCTGTCAAAATATTTAAGTTTTGTCTTCTCTTTCTATGATTGAAAATAACTGGGTGTGAAAATTATCGCGAAAAAAGATAATAAATCTTAAATAAAATGTATAAAGCTTAGAACTATAAAGGTAAATGAGGTCGTGTTTCATTCAGATGAAAAATTTCACAAATTAATAGAAGAAAAATGAATTATAATGTACGCTCTACTTGAATGGATTAAAAATCCTTTTTTATAAAGATGCGATGAAGCAAAAAAAGAAGTATTTTCTGAAAATATTCCAAAAGGGATTTTGGTTTTCTTTTTTTCTTTTTTCGTCATCGGAATATTTGACACGTTTTAGAACGAAACTCTGGAGAATATTAAAAGGTTTAATGGGCCTTTATTATTCTTAAAGTGTCCAATCATTTGATGATTTAAAATAGTCAATCGGAAATAATAATTAAAATTTATTATCAAGTAAACCTAATTTTTTTGTGATTTACTTATAAATATGAAGCTTCAACTCCTAATCCTCTTAAGCCTTTACATTACAAAACAACCATTCATATAGAAAAGAGTAATTGAGCTTGATGCAAATTCCCGATAGAATTTAATTGGGTATTTGTCAAATACAAAAGACGAAAATAATAATAATTTTCTTTGTTGCATTATTCACGTAGTAATCCTTAATTCTATCGAGGTCCCATAAATTCCATAATCATTTTATTATTATTAGAATAAGAAAAAAAAGAGAAAAACTATGGCTATTTTCCCAGGTTGTGCAGGTCAAGTTCTCAATTGACTGCGAAGGTCATATGACATCTGACATTAGGTTAGAGGGACATTATGATCGAAAGTAGCATTCCTTATCAAGAAATTGAGATTTTTATCAATTTCAGGGATTAATTTGCATATTCTCAAGAGAAAATAAAAATAATCATCTATTAATGTTAGATCGAGATGGCAAAAACTTTCCCGGAAATTTAGGACCTAATATTATAAGACTAAAATATAACAAAAACAAAAAACAGCTCGTCATTTTTTACTTTGTCATACCTATAGATTATAAATTTTACATTTTGAATTCTATCTAATGTAGGGCCTACTAAAATGTCGACACAAAAAAACTGGTGCGATAAGCACATGACACAACTTTAAATTACTTAAAGTAAAAGAAAATTGTCTGTTGTGTCACCAATCCACAAGATTTTGTAGCCATGGTCTCCTATCTTTCCTATGAAGCAAATTTTGTCTACAAAATAAGAATATACATTTTAAAGAGGATCTAAAAAATAATTGATTTATGAATTTTAATCAAAATCATTAAAGCGAATTTTGAGAAAATTAAAAAAAAAAACTGAAAAAGCACATCAGTAAAGTACTAGTACTTTTTAAAATGTATATTACTTTCTCTTACCTCTATATATATATTAATATATATATAGAGAGAAAGTATTGGATTCATGTCAAAAATTGGATGTCAAGATTTTGATAGATATACACGTTTTGGGGTCAGCTCAATTAAAAAAAGTGGTTTTTGCGACATGGTCTGTCTGTGTGTCTGTTTGGGTTCAATTTAAAGCATGAAGGAATTGAGCTATGATGTTGAAATTTTATATTTAAGTTAGACACCCCCTGGAGCGTGAAAATAAGCTTTTAATCAAAATCTGCCAAAAAATACTCTAGTACTTTACTGATGAACTTTTCAGTTTTTTCCGATTTTCTCAAAATTCGCTTCAACTATTTTGATTGAAATTCAAAAATCAATTATATTTTAGATTTTCTTTAAAATGTAGGTCTATATTATCCTTTTGCCCTCGAAATTGTTTTGTCACAAAAAATTATTTTATAAACTCATTTAAGAATCCTTAAAATTATGTTTTGATATTACGTAGTTTAGGAGTGTTTTCTCAAAATTTTGTTTTGATGTCTTCTTAGGGTAGTTTTATGCTATCTTCTTAAATTTTTTGGGGTCAAAATATAATATAATCGTAAGATGTAGGAAATAAATAATTTTGGCCGAATAAAGTATTTTTTCTTCACCTTTCTCAAAATATAATATTTTTTTTCGTTGATGTTTATATTAAAGACATACAATTTATTCCGTCTAATAAAGCTATTATCAAAACTGTACTCCAACAAATTTTCAAGTGATTAATTAAAGAGAAATCAATGTCAATAATTTCCCACAATAAAAAAGCCCAATTTGTTTGTCCGCGATCTTAATGGCGAATTTCACACAAGAGCCAAGGAAAGTTATGAATCACGGTGTTGGTCATCTGCTAGATCTTTTGACCTGATGCCTTCCTGAGGAGGAATTTCACCTCAAGGGCGGCCCACTCGTGCGTTAATTGTGTCACCGTTGGCTAAGTTTAGACAATTGACCCGGGGTCAATTTGCTTGCAGGGTTTTAACGGGACAGGTGTATCTATCTGATCACAATCCAATAGAAATCTACCGAATTTTAAGTGACCAAAAATGATCTACTTAATTAATAACATGAATTAGCTAATAAAATACGAAAAGATATTAAATATTCTCGACAATAAATAATAACCAATTATTTATTATATAAAATATAGATGCTTACCTATAATAATATAGGTAATATTAATGTTCACTGATATAATTGATGCATTATAAATTAAACATAATTTCTATTTAATTGTTTATATTTATGAATAAATAATTATTTTAATTAAATGGAAACAATTTCCCATACAAATTGGAAAATTCATGTATATATAAGTTATTACAAGTTTACTATCGCGAAATAATTAATAATTTTGTATAAATCTTACATTTTCCAAATTTTAACTTTTCATCAAATTTTAAATCATAGATTAACTTAAGCTTATCTTTTTTTAACTATAGCTACGGTAAAGTAATTATATTTTTTAATAATAATTTTAGAAGAGAGATCGAGTTAAAATAAAAAAAAAGTAGAAAAAGATTCAAAACATTTTCTTTTATCTAGAAATGCATATTTAATTATCTATAAACTTATCTTGAAATTTGCAAATAATGCGAAAGTAAAAGTAATGAAATTTCTCTTCAAGGTTGCTTTTTCAATCACTTATTAAATTCAGATTATTTATAATATAATATAAATAAGATATTCTCGAATTCATTTAATCATTCATCTTATTTTGAGAATAAATATCTACATTTACCGCTGTTGAAATTAAGAAATTACCGCCTTAATTAAATAAGATTAAATACATAGTATATAAACCCTAATGTATTTACAATGATGTGCAAAAAGTTGCAAGACCTTAATGAGTTTTATTTACTTTTATTAACTCAAATGTAATTTTCTTGTCCTCATTTTAAATATATTAATATATATTGAAATTTTCAAGAATAGAAAACAGACGTTATAATCATATATATATATCAGGCGATGAACTTTTATTCTTGTGTTAATTTCAATTTTCTAGTAAGTAAACAAAAACTCAAATCTTTACTTTAGTAAAAAATTAGAAAAGTACTAGTACTTTTGTGTCGATTTTGTTCAAAAATTTAATTTCACGCCTCAGGGGATGCCCTAACTTAAATATAAAATTTCAACATCGTAGCTCAATTCCTTCATGCTTTAAATTAAACACAGAGAGACCATTTTGCGGGACTCACATTTTTGGACTCAGGGGATCACAAAACATGTATTTCCATCAAAATTTCGAAATCGGATTTTCGACATGAATCCAATACTTTCTATATACAGTATATAGGAAAGTAAAAAAAGTTAGATACAACGGGGTGGGGTAAAGGGGTTAATTACTCCTCCCTCCGAGATTTGAGAAATTAAATTTTATTTTTACTATAAAATTTTAAAAATTAATACTTAAAAATTTGATTTGTATATTTATTCTGGTAAACAAGTACAAAATACAACTTTAAATTACCGAAAGTAAGAGAAAATTGTGTGCCCCCCTCCCCCCGAAAAAACCTCTGAATCCGCTTTTGCTTTAAGGACTCATCATTATTTACAACTGTATTAATTCTACTTCTTTTAATAATAAAATTATGAGAATTAAGATTTAGTACTGAATGTTGTTTCTCCATTATAAGGCTAAGTTGCTTAACCAAGGATGATCTAGCTTTAAAATAAATACTAGGACTACTCGTCCTTTTACTAGATGCACGTAAAGCTCTCGATCCTATGATTGAAGTATCAATACAGTTGAAGAATATATTTGATATTCTTATAAGACAGGAGTTCCCAAACTTTTCGGTTTCCGGCGCCCTTGATATATCAGAATTTTTCTGGGACGCCCGAAAACCTTATGTTACTAAAAGTTTTTCTTCATTTCAAATTTAGCTCTTCAAAGTAAAATGCTGGTCAAAATAACGCTGGTTCGAGTATCATTTCTTAAAGTAATAATATTATTAATATATAATATTTTGTATAAGAAAATTTTCACGGTGCTCTAAGAGAACAGCCCCAGGGCGTCACGGCGCACTGTTTGGGAGACACTGTTATAAGAGAAGGATTTTACCCAGACGAGATAGAACAAGATCCATTCAAATGACAAAATAAATTTTTAGAAGACTAGACATCGATTATATTAAATGAGATTTGTTTATATTTTGAAACTCTTATTGAACGTAAACGAATGTTGTAACTGGCCTTGTTAAAGGGGTTACCGGGTAATTAACTCATCAAAGGAGGCATAAGCCATGGCTGGGTGCTCGGCGTTCGTATCGTAACGGTATCATCGTCTCTCGATTGCCACCTTCGCTCTTATCGAGCATCCTAGCTCTCTCAAATAGCTATAATTTCCTTTCTCGAGGACCTTTTTGTCGAAAGAAGCATTTTAAGCTATTAAGACAAAGGAATTTTGAGGATATCATAAAAAATTTTATCTTTGTAAAGAAAATTACCCATAGAGTGACATTAGTGATAACTAGAGGCAAAAAAGTTAGTTTCATAAGAATTTAAAGTTATCACTTTTTCTCTATTTGTGTGCTTATTGTAATGTATTATCGTAATCAACATTATGTATCAACCTTTTGTAAAATGGCATGATTGTTTTCAATGAAAAAAAAATCTTCAATAAAATTTTGGTTCATTTTTTTTTTGTAAGAAAGAGGATGCAGCTAATATTTTAGCTTCTATTTAAAAATATATATAAACACTCTATATTGCAACGTTTCGGCAAGAATTCACTCTGCCATCTTCACTAAATATTATTAGGCTTACAACTTCTCACTCTCGTTTGTGCATATTAATAACAATTTATATTCACTTAACCATATACACATGCGTTCTATGATTATCAATGAAAACTCTCTTTTGAATAAATAGTTGAACAAGATGATAATTTGTAAAGTGGCTGTTTTATTTCAACAATAAGTGATGGAGCAGGCAGCCAGGAAGGACAATTTTCTCACTTGAACTAACTATTATACATATAAAAATGCTGTTAGCATTGCTTGGTATATAGCATATGTATATTATATCCACAAATTGACAACTCTAGAGAAGTGTAGTTGGTAGCGAGCCTGCCTTGTATACCAAGGGTCGAGGGTTCTGGTGTGACTCGTCACACAGCACACTATTTTTTCTTAATTTCGTAATTTAAAGGCGCATTCTGTACTTGTTTGCCAGAATATAAATACAAATCAAATTTTTACTTTCTCTTACCTCTATATATATGTTAATATATATAGAGAGAGAAAGTATTGGATTCATGTCAAAAATTCGATGTCGAGATTTTGATGGATATACACGTTTTGAGGTCTCCTGAATCCAAAAAAGTGGTTTTCGCGACATGGTCTGTGTGTGTGTGTGTGTGTGTGTGTGTGTGTGTGTGTGTGTGTGTGTGTGTGTGTGTGTGTCTGTGAACAAAATATCTCAATAACGGAAAGAGCTAGGAGGTTGAAATTTTATATTTAAGTTAGGCACCCCCATGGGACGTGACACGAAGCTTTTGAACAAAATCGACCAAAGAGTACTAGTATTATACTTTACTGATGCACTTTTTCAGTTTTTTTCGATTTTCTCAAAATTCGCTCCAACGATTTTTTTTTAAATTCAAAAATCAATTATATTTTAGATGCTCTTTAAAATGTATATTCTCATTTTGTGATTGAAATCTTCTGAAGGCCACTTTACTCTTGTACTCCATAGAAAAGATAGGAGAAATGGTTGCCATGGTAACAACATATAAATATTTTGCCATACTTATAAATTTTACATCTTGAAAATCGAATGTACCCTACCCAGGTAGAAATTTATCTTAGTCGGACAAGTTATTAGCTTAGAATTAGCTTTATTTAAGCTTAGAGTCTACCCAGGTAGAAATTCAACCTTAAAATTAGCTAATATTAAGCTAATTTTCTAAGTTTAAGCTTAAAATTAGCTAACAAAATTAGCTTAGTTTAAGCTTATTTTGTAACGCTTTTCTAAGCTAGCAGCAAGCTTACCGAATTAGCTTAAAATTAGCTAAAAAAACTAGCTAAAAATAAGGTTGTTTTGTTAGCTTAAAATAAGCTTGAAATTAGCTTAAAATAAGCTTAAAATTAGCTAACAAAACTAGCTAAGGGCAAGGTTGTTTTGTTAGCTTAAAATAAGCTTGAAATTAGCTTAAAATAAGCTTAAAATTAGCTAACAAAACTAGCTAAGGGCAAGGTTGTTTTGTTAGCTTAAAATAAGCTTGGAATTAGCTTAAAATAAGCTTAAAATTAGCTAACAAAACTAGCTAAAAATAAGGTTGTTTTGTTAGCTTAAAATAAGCTTGGAATTAGCTAACAAAACTAGCTAAGGGCAAGGTATGGTATTTTGAGTTAAAAAAAAAGTATTTGCAAAAAATAAAATTTTTATTTAAAATATTTTTCCAACACAAACAAAAGATATAAAATACATAGAGTAAGGTGGGGCAAAAGTCCGCACGGGGCAAAAGTCCGAATCCTCATTTTAAAATCCCCGGTAGACTTGGCGTTGTTCTAAACAACTTTGTTAGGTTGCTAACAACAAGAACAGATGATGATTCGAAATTCAATAACGTGTTTGAAGCCGATTGTTAACAATAAGCAAATTTATGTTTTTGTCACCTTCCATCTAATATTTATGGACATTCTCATGGTTGCAACATGTACCAGCATGCACTTTTCTAACTGTCTAATGTCTTTGATTGCAAGCTGATAACCCTAAATAAATATTTTAAAACCTTTTTTTTCTCTACAGTTAACAATAAAAATTTTTTTGTAACACTTCGATGAAAATAGCTAAATGGGGCAAAAGTCCGCGGCCTCGACGGGGCAAAAGGCCCAATGGATCTCCAATGGAACAAATGTCACCCAATGGTATTCGAGTTTCTAATACCCCTACCTAGTATTTTCTGGGTTCTAATACCCCTACCTAGTAGTTTCTCGGATTAATGAGCCTAAGGAAACGACCACGACCCGAAATGTTTATGCAGATTATGAACTTCAATCTTACTGGGGACTAATTGTTATAAGGCCTATTGTGTATTTCTAATAAATAAAATAAATACATAAAACATACCTATACCTAATGTATTTCTTATTAAGTCTTTTTTATACCCTGGTTCGAGAGGTTGTTCGCTGCAGGGGCAATTGTTTGCACCTAAGGACTTTTGCCCCGCTAGTGCGGACTTTTACCCCCTCGATGGGGCAAAAGTCCGCAAATGAAAATTTTTGTTTAAATACCTCTCCTACTCTTATGCTACCGAATTGGAAACCAAAAAAAATTATGTAAGATAGCCAATTAACCAGGCTTTCAGGGGATGTTCCTATTTTTATTGTATCTTTCATAGGAAGGTCAAAAAAATTCCAAAAGAAAAACTGCGGACTTTTGCCCCCACCTTACTCTATATATGGACCATTTATTTTGAAAGTGGTGTAAGTCCACTTTTACAAAAAATGAGAAATCACATAATTTATCAATATATATTTATTTTTAAAACATGCAGTTAATAAATCACCATGTTATATTCTTTATGAAACCAAGCACTTAGCACTGGACCTAAAAATCTAAAAAAATATTTAATCATTTAACCTTATTTCTTATTTATTTTATATGTAATAAATATACTTACATAAATGATGAATAGCGTCTTTCAGGGGGGGAAAAAGAGATATTTAAAAAATTAGTTTGCACCCCTCGAATTTTTAAAACACAAATTTAAATTCTAAAAAAAAAATTCACGATCCTATCAGAATATTTCCTAAAGTTTCGTGTAGTCCTAAAACCTGACCAAAGCTGCCTGTGTCCACTCTATCTGTAAATTCTTTTGTTTACAAATGCTTCCTTTTTGGGTTTTTCCAGGTAGGTAAGATAGTTTTTAAACTATTTCTAGCTTATTATTAGCTTATTATTAGCTTATTATTAGCTTATTATAGCTTGTTATTAGCTTATTATTAGCTTATTGTTAGCTTGTTATTAGCTTGTTATTAGCTAGTTTCCTTAGGTTGCTGCTATCTTATTTCTAACCTTATTATTAGCTTGTTTTTAGCTTATTATTAGCTTGTTTTTAGCTTATTATTAGCTTGTTTTAGCTTATTATTAGCTTGTTTTTAGCTAGTTTTCTAAGCTAATTTCAAGGTTCGTTTTTATCTTGGATATCTAGCTTAAAGCATTCCAAATTGATACTATAAGGTTGTATTGTATTCCGAATAAGTAATTACTTTATCTTAAGGTACTGATCAGGGGCCGCAGGCAAACTCCCTCCCCCTAAGCACCTGCTCTTCTATCAAATGTATATAAAAAAAATTTTAATTTGAGAAAAATCATTTTGAATAATTTATTCTTAATAAATATAAATTTGGCAGAGTATCAGTATATGAAATAAAATTTAAATAATAAATTTTTTAATTAGAATGAGTGTAAATAGTAACCTAATATTATTCTTGAATTTTAACTCTTTTATTTATAATTTAAAAAAGACCCCCTGCCTACCTGGAAAAACCCAAAGAGGGAAGCATTTGTAAACAAAAGAATTTACAGTTAGAGTGGACACAGGCAGCTTTGGTCAGGTTAGTCTACTCTAAACTTTAGGCCTGATAGGATCGTGAATTTTTTTTTAGAATTTAAATT
>JAKCPI010013323.1:0-22330 GCA_023213315.1 Euborellia annulipes | reverse complement strand
CAGTGGGGTACCGGCGAGGGGGGGGGGCAGCGGGGGCGGTCCGCCCCCGGGCCCCGAGCCGGCATAGGCCCCCATATATTTATAAAAAAAAAAAAAATTTAATTAAAATTTCTCTTTGAGAGGCCCCGGGGATCTCCGCGAGTTGAGGGTTGCCTACGAGTATTTTATAAAAATAATTTGCCCTCGGGGCATGGCGTAAAGGTTAGCGTTGCTAACCTCATACTACCAAACGATCGCGGGTTCGGACCCCAGGCAGTCCGATGATTTTATTTAAGCCAATTGGATACCAAATGGCTAAATAAGAATGCCTGGACCCCATATATGTATATTAATCTCTATAACGGATATCGTCAAAAGTCTTAAATGGCCTAGGGTGCCGAAAAGACTGTGTGAATGTGTGTGTGAGTGTGAGTGTGAATGATGAGAAAAGTGTGAATGTTTAAAAAAAAAAAAAAAAAAAAAAAAGAAAATAATAATTTTGTGTATTGAGGAGAAGGATATTTAAAGGTGAGGCACCCTCCCCCCCAAAAAAAAAATTAAATGTAAGGGCCCCTCTTCAAGTGCCGCCCCAGGCCCCCGGCTGCCTCAGTGCGCCTCTGGTTGGACCTTCATAGGAAAGATAGGAGAAATGGTTGGCCAAAGGTAAAAAGAAAGTTGTGTACGGTGCAACCAGTCACACCAGATTTTTTATATCTAGAATTCTATCTAATGGTTTTTATGGGATAATAAATTAGAAAATGTAGAGGAAAATAAAATTATTTGTAGTCCGCCCGTTATTAACCTCCGACGGCCGTCGGTGTTGAACACTACGCGATCGCTGCGTACTAATTTATTATTACTTTTTTTTTTTGTTAATTGTGAATGTAATATCACAAGTCAGAGAGTCGATATTTATAAAATAATACTGATAGCTAATAGATACGCCCCCTCTTAGGTACGCCTATATTCCTTGGCCATAGTGGAACAATTTTCGTCGGAACTCTCTCTCGATCTAATCATTTAAGGGAGTTCTAGAAATGCAAGGGTTCTTGCTGATATAATCAAAATACATGTAAACTTATAGGTGGGCCACACAAAAACTCAATTTCTCTTTTCGAAGTTGGAATAGCGAGGAAAAATTTACGAATTATATAGACAAATAAAAGAAAAAAAATTACTCTAAGTCGGCTGACATCTTCCGGTTGCGCAGAGGAACTAAAGCAAGGGCGGATAAGCAAGTGGGGGGAGGGTAAAGGGGGGTAATTACCTCCCGGAGATTGTAAAAAAAAAATACTTTTTTTCGTAAAAAATGTATTTTTAATGTATAAAAAAAATGTGTGCTGTGGGACCAGTCACTCCAGATTACCCCCCCCCGAGAATTGACAAAATGTGAAAAAATACATTTTTGCTATTATTCTTTCACTTTTTGAATTAGATGTTTTCGTAATGTCAATAGTTTGTGACGTCTTCAAAAAATTCTTAAAAACATTGTGTTTTAATTAGATTTAGATCAGTGGTTCCCAACCTTTTTTGGCCCATCGCCCTCTCTGGACGTTGACCAACTCATCCCCACATCGTCCCCTTTTCATTTTCATTGTAAGCCTAATTTTAATTTGAAGAAAAGTGTAAATGTTTATTAGTTTTAATTTTATTACCGTAGGCCTTTATAAAAACGACCAAAGCACAGTGGTTTTGAGGTCCCCGGAATCCAAAAAATGTGATTTTCTCGACATGGTCTGTCTGTCTGTGATGTTGAGTTTTAAGCATGAAGAAATTCGAGTTATTACCCTGAAATTTTATATTTAATTTAGACACCTCCCTGGAGCGTGAAAATAAGCTTTTTTAAACAAAATCGACCAAAGAGTACTAGTACTTTACTGATTACACTTTTTTCAGTTTTTTTTCGGATTTTCTCGCACTACAACGATTTTGTTTAAAATTCAAAAATCAATTATTTTTTAGATGCTCTTTAAAATGTATATTCTCATTTTGTCATTGAAATCTTCTGAAGACCACTTTACTCTTGTGCTTCATAGGAAAGATTGAAAGAAATGGTTGCCATGGTAACAAAATATAAATATTTTCCCATACTTATAGAATGTACCGTACTGTCGGAAACTAAATACATGTCGACACAAAAAATCTGGTGAGACAAGCACAGTACACAACTTTCGATTACCGAAGGTAAGAGATAATAGCGCACTGTGCTATTATGGACTGAGAGTGTCAGTGAGTGAATTCACTAGCACACTGTATCTAATAATTTGGCCATTGAACTTGTTGTATTATTAATAATTTCTTTGCCCAATATGACCAAGAGGAATAATAAATTGACAATGTCTTGGCCCTGATGATGATCCTATATGCGACCGAAACGTTGGCCCTGACACTTTACATTTAAATAAAAATTGAAAAAACGACTAGCTGCGTTGCTCATTGGAGATTTCCTGAACCTTAAATAAATCGTGTTATCAGCTATACACCTCAATTAAAAATATAAATACTGTATGTTCCCATTCTTGAAATTCGAAGGGAAAGTTATATGCTGTGCGAACAATCACACCAGATTTTTTTATTTTTATGAAGAAAATATCTAAAATGGATCTTTTTTGGTCAATCTTTAATTAATGAAAACAAAAGTGACGTTTCGATTCCAGATTTGGATTATCTTCAGACTATTTTATTTTTATGACAATATTTTGACCTCGTCTATCCTGTAAATAGATTTTTCTCATTGATTTTTGTTCTTTTGGCCTACTTCTCTCTTGTCTCGTCTTGGACATTCCTAATTTTGACTTTTAGAGTAAAAATAATTTTAATAAATTAATCTGAACGAGGGAGAAGAGAAATTGTTGTTAGGAGATGATTTAATTTTAATTTAATGAAAAAAAAAAAAAAAAAAAAAAGTCATAACTATAAATTTTTCTTGTTATTTTTAATTTTAAAGAAAATTTTTTGATCTATGCAAATAAATAAATTAGAGAGAGATGGATATATATACGTCCGTTATAAAAAAGAATTTAAATAGACCTATAACATTAAAAGCAAATAAAAATTAATTCTTAGTCGGAGATTTCTAATTGAGATTAATAAAATTCAGATTCATCTTGAAACGTAATAGGCTTGTTGCTTTGGGGCATTTAAAATTAATATTTTCATAAGATTGAGAATTAAAAAAATAGACTCTTTTTTAAAATCGTGATATAAATCTGATGAGACAAAAGAAGTTTTTTAATGACATATTTTTTAGACTTTTAGATTCATGTATTTTTGAATGTGTTTTACGATTTACTAAAGGAGGAAGCAACTGCTCTTAAGAAAGTCATAAACAAGTCACACCAACACACACCACACACACACACACACACACACGTGCAGATCTAATCCTTAGCTCAGAATACTATTTCAAGTCTTACTAGGGCGGCAAGTATTGTCTTACGTTGCTGAAATATGGATGTCCTAGATTAAAAATATTCCTTTATATAAGTATTACTCAGGCGTTGTTAATAAATATTTTTTTTTAGATAAATCAGACAAATCACTTGATCGACAAAATTAAGAAATTTTTTATCACATGATACAATTATAAAAATAAAAATAAAAACTCAAATCATATGAGGAGAAATTTTTGAAAAATATCAATTTCTTTGTTTGTTGTTTCTACTAATTGAATCGTTTATTTCAGAAACCACCTAAGGGACAAAATTTCGCCCTTGCACTGAGTAGTTAGTTTTCGTGGCGACGAAAATTAGGTGTTATTTTGTTGTTTATTATTACATTATATAGTTCTTAAGCCATGTCGGATAGTTCAGATGATGAACCTATTCCCAAGCGTAGCCGTGGTGTTGTGCACGAAGTAAAATACAAACGGAACATTATTCGGAATGCTAGACTCAAAGAACTGCAGTACCTCTCTGTATATACGCTGTTGTATATAGACATACTGTAGCGTGTAGTCTACTTGTATTTTTCGATTTAGGCATAGTAAAAACACTCCTTTTTTATACTTAAGTGTGTCTATTACTTACCTTTGATACTAAAACAGATAAAAATTAATGGTTTGACTTAATTTCAATAATAATTTTTAAAAAAAAATCACTCGTTTATTTCAGAAACCACCTAAGTGCAATTTTTTCAAAAATTAATTACTCAAAAACTTCAAAGGAAAAAAAATAATTTTTTAAATAGATTATCCCAATAGCATGTTTATGATTTGATAAAAAAATATTTGAAGTAGACTAGACCTATACTTAAGCTGCAAAACAGTTTTTTTTTAGTTTTTCGAAAGTTGAAAAAAACGCACTTAGGTGCTTTCTGAAATAAACGATTCAATAGGAAGAGAGATTTTCAAAAACGTCTTTTGCGACTTTTTTGCGCTTTTTTGTCTGACAGAGACTTTTTTTGAAAAATCTGGTGTCATCAGCACACAACTTTCTCTTACCTTCGGTAATCGAAAGTTGCGTTCTATGCTTGTTGACATATATTTAGTTTCCGCCGATATATTAGAGTTCATGATGTAAAATTTTATTAGTATGGGAAAATATTTATATTTTGTTACCATGGCAACCATTTCTCTTATCTTTCCTATGAAATGCAAGAGTAAAGTGGTCTTCAGAAGATTTCAATTGCAAAATGATAATATACATTTTAAAGAGCATCTAAAAAATAGTTGATTTATGAATTTAAAATAAAAATAATTGGAGCGAATTTTGAGAAAATCGAAAAAAACTGAAAAAGTGCATCAGTAAAAGTACTAGTACTCTTTGGTCGATTTTGTTCAAAAGCTTCGTGTCACGTCCCATGGGGGGTGCCTAACTTAAATATAAAATTTCAACCTCCTAGCTCAATTTCATGCTTTAAATTGAACCCAGACATACAGACAGACAGACAGACAGACCATGTCGCAAAAACCCTTTTTTGGATTGAGGGGACCTCAAAACGTGTATATCCATCAAAATCTCGAACATCGAATTTTTGACATGAATCCAATACTTTCTCTCTCTATATATTAATATATTCATAGAGGTAAGAGAAAGTAATAATTTATTTTGCAAATATTTTGGATTGCCTACGCAATTTATCTTCAGGGCATCAAATAATTCAAATTACAATAAACTAGAAATTTATTATTTAAAATCTTTTATTGCTTAAAATTAATGAAATTAATCAAATAATACATAATTAATAGAACGAATAGGGATAGATTAAATTGTTTCTATTAACGTTCCTCAGCATAAATCTGTTCCCACTGGTATTTCTTTTTCATTTCATATTTGCCTATTTTTCAGTTCGATTATATATAAAATTATATTTAACAAATATGTGAGTATTTTAGTGTTTAGTCAAATCAGAATTGAGGTATTCATGAATATCAATTGAATAGGTCTCGAAAATTATTTAAATTATTAAAATTATATACAAGTTGTCCGAGTTATCAAAAGAAATTGTACAGAGCTTCAAGGCTGACACCGACGTTTTTTTGACAAAAACAGACTTTTTACCGACTATTTGGCTAAAAAATATTAGACTTTTAATAGACCTGAATAGACTTTTAAGCAGTGGCGGATCCAGAGTCGTTTCTCGGGGGGGGGGGGCGTAATCTGGTGTGACTGTTCGCACGGCACACATTTTTTCTTAATTTCGGTAATTTAAAGGCGCATTCTGTACTTGTTTGCCAGAATATAAATACAAATCAAATTTTTAAGTATTAATTTTTAAAATTTTACATTAAAAATACATTTTTTTTTCGAAAAAAGTATTTTTTTTTTCAAATCTCAGGGGTAATTACCCCTTTACCCCCTCCTTGTATCCGCCCTTGCTTTTTCCGAAAATAAAAGACTCTCCGCTCTCTACTTATAATAATAAAAATAAATGAGCTTTTTCAACTTTAGTTTTCTTGAAAAATAAATGGATCATTCCATGCCAAATCGACAAATTTTTTTCCTGACCCCCGTGGATTTCGCTGAAAATTTCCTATCTTTTTTCTACCCCTTAAAAGACATTTTTGAGAATTTTTTCAAATTTTTTTACCTAACAAAAAAAAGTTATGGATTTTTGAAAAAAAACCGCTCTTTTTTTCAAATAACGATAACTTATTTTAAAATTGAAATTTCGGAACCCCGCAAGGTTATAAAAATTTTGTTTTTTAATGTAGTTTTCAGAAAAAAATACAAAAATTATTTCAGGAGCTCGCATATATGAAATATTTCAGTTTTTTTGAAAAAACCCTAATTTTAAATGGACCATTTTTTTTTATTTTTTTTTTAACTCAAAATAAACTTGGGTAAAAAATTTGAAAAAATTCTCAAAAATGTTGTGAATACAATATCACAAGTCAGAGCGTCGATATTTATAAAATAAACTGGTAGCTAATAGATACGCCCCCTCTTAGGTACGCCTATATTCCTTGGCCATAGTGGAACAATTTTTGTCGGAAATATCTCAATCTAATCATTTAAGGGCTCTCAAATGCAAGGGTTCTTGCTGATATAATCAAAATACATGTAGGGGAAGGACGGGCCTAACGGCCAGCGCGGGCATAATGGCCAGATGGGTTTTTAAGGCTTTAACAGTGCTGAAATCCTGGGATTAACTCGTGAAGCTTACTCCCATATCCTCGTCAGTTGTTTTGAGTCATTAGAAGAAGAAAGAACCACGACGTGACACGCTACTGCATTTTTCGGGTGTTTCATAGGTTGTGATCTAAGGCAAGTCCTTCGTTTATGTAATTATGATAAATTTATGTAATGACTGAGATGTTTGGAACATAGTAATTTTAAAAGAGTGTTAAATTTGTGTAAAAATTCTATATTTTCAAATGGTTCGTCGTTGTTTGTTATAAACTGATAAGAAGCTTTTATTAATGGCGAAATTGCGGGCACAATGGCCAGTACGTGGCTATTATGTATATCCAGAGCCAAGGATGTGACTTGTGGGCCCATGAATTGTGTGCTGGTATCGGCGAAGAGGACAATGGGTTTTTGTGCGAAACTGCTCTTAAACTTTGTTAAAAATGTATTTTTCCCCACATTTCTTTTCAGTAGGCTAGCAGACCTACATATTTTTGACGAGACTTATTTTAAAATTGAAATTTCGGAACCCCGCAAGGTTATAAAAATTTTGTTTTTTAATGTAGTTTTCAGAAAAAAATACAAAAAATTATTTCAGGAGCTCGCATATATGAAATATTTCAGTTTTTTTTGAAAAAACCCTAATTTTAAATGGACCATTTTTTTTTTTATTTTTTTTTTATAACTCAAACTAAACTTGGATAAAAAATTTGAAAAAAATTCTCAAAAATGTCTTTTAAGGGGTAGAAAAAGATAGGAAATTTTCAGCGAAATCCGCGGGGGTCGGGAAAAAAATTTGTCGATTTGGCATGGAATGACCCAAATACAGAGATAAACTGAAGGTTTAGTGCGATTTAAGTCTAGTTTTCATCAAATATTGACGCTCTTGTAGGCATATAACAAGGTCAAAAATAGCATTGACTTTTTTCAAACCTGACCCATAGTTTTAAGATTGCTTTTTGTTCTTAATACAAATCTTTTTTTTTTTAAGTAAATTTGTACCAACCCATTTTACTTACACATCCACGCATACATTTATACCTAGTATACACTGGGCCTCAGCTTTTTCTTTTACGGAAAAAGTGGACCGCACATCAAAAAAAGGTTGGGAACCGTTGATCTAAAATGTCGATTAGTAATTGATTCTAGACACGGGTCTATTAATTTCAGAAAATAAAATATCCCCCTTCTCCTTGTTTTGACTTTTAACTCACAATTTCAAATCTCGACCTCACTCCAAGTCTGTTTTCAAATTTAGGGTAAAGAGTAAAAAATACTATTCGTTAAAAAAAAAAAAAAATTAAGATTGATAATAATCTTTACAAAATAAAATATTATTATTTCATTTATCTAATTATATTTTGTTTAATATTAGAAAATTAATATATTTAAAATAAACAAACACAAGTATATTAGCGATAAAATAATCTAAATATTTATTTTATTTCTAAATCATAATTATCCTTTTTTTTTTATTAATTTGTATACTTGAAACAAAAATATTTATATTTAACAAAAAAAAAAAGTCTCACGCTTGAATAAACAAAAACAAATTAAGAGAAAGTTTTAAAAACATTCAGAAGACATGTATTTTGCTTTCCTGTATGTCAAATAAGTATTTACTTTATACTAAACAAGAGTCTTGTGTCATTGAAGGGCCAAGAAATTGTTAATGGAAAAGGGGCGGGTCTATATTTCTCTTCCCCCCACCCCTTAGTTCCTTTTTTCTCCCTCTAACCGGAGGCCATAGGGGTAAACCTTTACAAGTTTATATCATATCAAATATACCATATAACAATAGAAAAAACATTCCTATCAATGAAAATATAAAAAATCTGGTGTGACTGGTCGCACTAGATTTTTCGTGTCGACATATGGACGGTTTATTTTGAAAGTGGCGTAAGTCCATTTTCTATTGTTTCGAGAAAATGAAAGGTTGGCATATCTGTTTATTACAACATCTATTTACCGACCAATGGGAATTTTTAAAAAATTTACCACTAGTTATACATAGAAAATTTACATTAATTTAAGCATAAATTATGTGATATCTCATTTTTTTTTTTAATTGGACTTACACCAGGGGCTTATATAAGGGGGGGCCGGGGGGCCCGGGCCCCCCCCCCCCCCCCCCGAAATTTCCCAAACACATATACATATATAGACACATATACACATATAGATATACAGACATCAGCGCAACAAATTTTTCCGCAGGATGGAAAATTTTGGTTCCGCAAAAAGAAAAAAAATGTTCCGCAAAAAATTTCGTGTGAAAAAGAATTTAGTTTCTTAAAAAAAAAAATTTTCCACAGAAAAATTTTTGAGTTCGGGCCCCCCCCCCCCCCGAAAAAAACTTTCTATATACGCCCCTTACTTACACCACTTTCAAAATAAACGGTGCATATATTTCTTTCACACATTCATACAGTCTTTTCGGCAACTTAGGCCATTTAAGACTTTGACGATAACCGTTGTAATATAATATTATCTATTATGGGTTCAGGCATTTCTATTGAAGCCATCTGGTATCCAAAACGTTGCATATATTTACTTTTCGCCGATATATAAAAATTCATGATGATTATTTAAATAAATTAAATAAATAATAACTAAAATCAGCCCTTCACCTGCTTAAAATTGCAGACAAGTAATCTCAGCAAGTATAAGAGTTTAAATCATTTTCCTCAGGGCCGGAACTAGGAGATTTTTTAGGGGGGGGGGGGGGCAAAATTTAATTTGCCGCCCCCTCCTTAAAATTTTCTATACAAAATTCATATCATTTTACCTTTTCTTTAGTAAATTTTTCTTTAATTGCCGCCCCCTGAAATCTGCCGCCCGGGGCACACGCACCTACTGCCCCCCCCTAGATCCGGCCCTGATTTTTCTTGTCAAGTTTCGTAACAACAATGATTTATTTTTTTTTTTATAAAAAAAAACACTTTTTTCTCATTCACACTCACATTCACACACACATACAGACAGTCTTTTCGGCAACTCAGGCCATATAACTTTTACGATATCCGTTGTAGAGATTAATATACATATTGGGGTCCAGGCATTCTTATTTAAGCCATTTGGTATCCAAATGGCTTAAATAAAATCATCGGACTGCCCGAGACGTTCGTTCGAGGTTAGCAGTGGCGTAACGTACGCCCCTGCAGACCTCGCGATGCGGGGGGCCGGACCTCGGTGGGCCCTCGGGCTGGGCAGGGCTAAAAAAACGTAGCTCCAATAAAAACGGAAAAATTTAGATAAAAAAAAAAATAATGAAAATTTCTCTTTGAGAGGGCCCGGGGCCCTCAGGGTTCAGGGATATACCGTATTTTAAAAATATTTTTTGTATGCTCTAATAATGAGGCCCGAAATAAAATTTACGGGAGGGTCCAGCTAAAAAACGTTACGCTAGTGGAGGTTAGCACGCTAACCTCTACACCAAACCCCGAGGGCTCAAAGCAGGCGACTCGGGTAGTTAAGCAAATTTCGACCTCCTAGAGCTCCTTAGATATTTGTATCCATTTTACTTTCACTTACCTATATGTACATGTTAATATACATATATATATATAGAGAGAAAGTATTGGATTCATGTCAAAAATTCGTTGTCGAGATTTTGATGGATCTTCACGTTTTGAGGTCCCCCAAAAAAGTGATTTTCGCGACATGGTCTGTCTGTGTGTGTGTGTGTGTGTGTGTGTGTGATCCAATTTTAAGCATGAAGGAATTGAGCTAGGAGATTGAAATTTTGCTTATATTTAGTTTCTGAAAAAGGAAATGTCCCCATAAAACTTTAATATTAATTGGACCCTGTTATGCAATGGTGTGTCAAAGACCAAACATCGAGTTTTGAGAAAATCAACAATAGTTTTTTTTTTTTTTTTTTTTTTTGTTTTTTTAAAGTCATTTCGGCTGCTGAGGCCATTTAACTTTATACATTTATTATGTAAATATATTAAATACAATGTATCGATGGCTTCCGGCGGGCGTTCAACGGTCTTGTTTTTCGGGGGCCACCTATCCCGATTTTCAGCACCGCTTGGCATTGCTTAACAACGTTGATCTTGGTGGCTGTTGTCATTCTTCTTGCCAGGCCCACCGGCAATAGAGTTTTTTGTTTACATTGGATTAAGTTATATATATCACCATAATCGTTGTTGTTAAGCAATGCCAAGCGCGGCGAAATCTGGGATTGGTGACCCCCTGAAATCAGCGTGTAGAACGTCCCCCGGTAGCCATCGGTATTATAAAAAAAATTTAATAATATGTAAAATTAAAACCCTAATGGCCTCTGCAGCCTAAAAGGGGGAATTAAATAAAAAAAAAAAAGTTATATATAATTTTTCTTGTCAATTGTGCAAGTAACATTAAATATAAATTTTTTTAGGACATATTTCATAAAAAGTAAAAAATACTATTAATTATAGCATTTGAAACAATATTCCGTGCTTAATTCATTTTTGAATTTGTTGGTCTTTGACACACCATTGCATAACAGGGTCCAATTATAAAAGGTATATTTGACGAGTGTCGGTCGGTTTCACTTTTAAAAGAAACTCATTTTACTTTCTCTTACCCTATATATGAAATATATAGAGAGAGAAAGTATTGCGATCATGTCAAAAATTCGATGTCGAGATTTTGATGGATATACATGTTTTGAGGTCCCCTGAGTCCAAAAAAAGTGGGTCCCGCAAATTGGTCTGTGTGTGTGTGTGTGTGTGTCTGTGTGTCTGTGTGTCTGTGTGTGTGGAACCATTTTTTTAGCATGAAGGAATTGAGCTACCGGATTGAAATTTTATATTTAACTTAGGTACCTTTGAAGAATCTCAAAATAAGCTTTTGAACAAAATCGGCCAAAAAGTACTAGTACTTTACTGATGTACTTTTTCAGTTTTTTTCGATTTTCTCAAAATTCCCTCCAAGGATTTTTTTTAAAATTCATAAATGAACTATTTTTTAGATGCTCTTTAAAATGTATATTCTCATTTTGCCGTTGAAATCTTCTGAAGACCACTTTACTCTTGTTCTTCATAGGAAAGATAGAACTGGTTGCCATGGTAACGGAATTTAAATCTTTTTCTTTTTATTAGATTAAAAATCAATTATTATTTAAATTCCCATTTTTACTTTCTCGTACCTCTATATATATGTTAATATATAGAGAGAGAAAGTATTGGATTCATGTCAAAAATTCGATGTCGAGATTTTGATGGATCTTCACGTTTTGAGGTCCCCTGAATCCAAAAAAGTGGTTTTCGCGACATGGTCTGTCTGTCTGTGTGTCTGTGTGTCTGTGTGTGTGTGTGTCTGTGAACAAAATATCTCAAGAACGAAAAGAGCTAGGAGGTTGAAATTTTATATTTAAGTTAGGCACCCCGATGGGACGTGACACGAAGCTTTTGAACAAAATCAGCCAAAGAGTACTAGTACTTTACTGATGCACTTTTTCAGTTTTTTTCGATTTTCTCAAAATTTGCTTCAACGATTTTTTTTAAAATTCAAAAATCAATTATTTTTTAGATTCTCTATAAAATGTATATTCTCATTTTGTGATTGAAATCTTCTGAAGACCACTTTACTCTTGTTCTTCATAGGAAAGATAGGAATTTCTCCTATGGTTGCTATGGTAACAAAATATAAATATTTTGCCATACTTATAAATTTTACATCTTGAAAATCGAATGTACCGTACTGTCGGAAACTAAATACATGTCGACACAAAAAATCTGGTGAGACAAGCACAGTACACAACTTTCGATTACCGAAGGTAAGAGAAAGTTGTGTGCTGTGCGCCAGTCACACCAGATTTTATTAGATTAAAAATCAATTATTATTTAAATTCCCATTTTTTTTTTTTTATTTTATTTGTGTCTTTAATTGTTTCAAAGAAAACATATATGTCTCTCTCTCACTTGCAAACATTATCGTCTCTCTCTACTCTTTTTAAATTCCCTTTCCACCTCATCTTCGAATAGGAACAATGTTAATTTCCTATAGGGATTTGTATGTTAATTTCGATTCAAAAGGGGGTCCCCTTTAGAACTTTTTAGGCATTTAAAATTTTTTTTTCCAATTCTTATGAAATTTTGTATTTATTTACGATTCTATATTGTGTATAAAATGTCCAAATATGAGATTAAAATTTTGAAAAATAACCATAGTTTATTTGAAGCAGTCAACATTTAAAATGCAAGTTTGAAACTAAGGTGCTATCGGAAACTAAATATATCTCGACACAAAAAATCTGGTGTGACCAGCACAGTGCGCAACTTTCTCTTACCGAAGGGTAAGAGAAAGTTGTGTGCTGTGCGCCAGTCACACCAGATTTTTTTTTCTTTTTTTCTTTTTTTTTTTTTTCATTCTTTTCTTCAATTTTCAAATTTTTAGACAAAGCTACAGGTTTCCCTGCTGGACCGATTAGGATGAAATTTAAAATACAAATAGATACTATCAAAAACCCGATACCTTTGATATAAAATTTCATTTTGGATCAAAAGTGACTTTTTGAGAGGTATTCAAAATTTCAAATTTGTCCTATCTTTAACATGGCGAAAAGACAATTTTGACTATTTTGCTCCCTGATGACGTCATCTAGGAACATATATATTATTATTAGTAATTTTCATCCCTAATGGAACAAAAATTTTTTAGGATAGATCCATTCAGATAGAAATAGATTAACGTGATAAGAAGGAGTGCTACCAACATAACAAAAATAAAAAAGCTAAAATTTTATAAAATTTGGTGAAATCCTATGTTTATCGTTTCGAATGAATACCAAACGAAGTATTTACATTCTACCAACATAACAAAAATAAAAAACCTAAAATTTTATAAAATTTGGTGAAATCCTATGTTTATCGTTTCGAATGGATACCAAACGATGTATTTACATTCTACCAACATAACAAAAATAAAAAACCTAAAATTTTATAAAATTTGGTGAAATCCTATGTTTATCGTTTCGAATGAATACCAAACGAAGTATTTACAATCTACCAACATAACAAAAATAAAAAACCTAAAAATTTTATAAAATTTGGTGAAATCCTATGTTTATCGTTTCGAATGGATACCAAACGATGTATTTACATTCTACCAACATAACAAAAATAAAAAACCTAAAATTTTATAAAATTTGGTGAAATCCTATGTTTATCGTTTCGAATGGATACCAAACGATGTATTTACATTCTACCAACATAACAAAAATAAAAAACGTAAAATTTTATAAAATTTGGTGAAATCCTATGTTTATCGCTTCGAATGGATACCAAACGATGTATTTACATTCTACCAACATAACAAAAATAAAAAACCTAAAATTTTATAAAATTTGGTGAAATCCTATGTTTATCGTTTCGAATGAATACCAAACGAAGTATTTACAATCTACCAACATAACAAAAATAAAAAACCTAAAATTTTATAAAATTTGGTAAAATCCTATGTTTATCGTTTCGAATGGATACCAAACGATGTATTTAATTTTTACTGTTTGGAATGCATATTAAAAGATCTATTCATGGGATAACTTAATATTTAATAAACAAAAATTAATAAATAATATTTTCATGTAATATTTCACAAAAGAAGTGAAATCTCAGCCAAAAAACATCGGAGATGCAAAAGGGGCGCCTCGCATTATTTTTGCCTAGCGTCGAGGTGAAATCAAAAAAATGCGCCTCGCTTTTCTGATTTATATAAAAGCGAGGATATATGAAACAAATAAAATTCTGTAGGGGTTTTATTTAAGTGAAAATATTTCCTCGCTTTTATATAAATCAGAAAAGCGAGGCGCATTTTTTTGATTTCACCTCGACGCTAGGCAAAAATAATGCGAGGCGCCCCCTTTTTGCATCTCCGATGTTTTTGGCTGAGATTTATTTGTGTCTTTAATTGTTTCAAAGAAAACATATATATATATCTCTCCCACTTGCAAACATTATCGTCTCTCTCTACTCTTTTTATTTAAATTCCCCTTTCCACCTTATCTTCGCATAGGAACAATGTTAATTTCCTATAGGGATTTGTATGTTAATTTAGATTCAAAAGGGGGTCCCCTTTGGAACTTTTTAAGCATTTAAAAAATTTTTTTTTTTCCAATTCTTATGAAATTTTGTATTTATTTACGATTCTCTATTGTGTATAAAATGTCCAAATATGAGATTAAAATTTTGAAAAATAACCATAGTTTATTTGAAGCAGTCAACATTTTAAATGCAAGTTTGAAACTAAGGTGCTATCGGAAACTAAATATATCTCGACACAAAAAATCTGGTGTGACCAGCACAGTGCCCAACTTTCTCTTACCGAAGGGTAAGAGAAAGTTGTGTGCTGTGCGCCAGTCACACCAGATTTTTATATGTAGAGATTATTTTAGCGGTTAATTATTCATGAACTTAAGATTTTTTGTGAATCATATCCTTTCCGGGACTCTCCCGGTACACAGACAAAAAAATTTACGCCGATATTTTAGAATTCAAAATGTAAATAAATCAAAAAAATCGTAAACATGGGTAAATATTTATATTTTGTTACCATGGCGCTATCCCTGAGGCCTGATTGGTTGTTTCACACATCGGACACGGTCTTAGGCAATTATAATATAGTATGATGATAGAGAGAAAGTATTGGATTCATGTCAAAAATTCGTTGTCGAGATTTTGATGGATATATACGTTTTGAGGTCCGCTGAATCCAAAAAAGTGATCTTCGCGACATGGTCTGTCTGTCTGTGTGTGTGTGTGTATCCAATTTTAAGCATGAAAGAATTGAGCTAGGAGATTGAAATTTTGCTTATATTTAGTTTCTGAAAAAGGAAATGTCCCCATAAAACTTTAATATTAATTGGACCCTGTTATGCAATGGTGTGTCAAAGACCAAACATCGAGTTTTGAGAAAATCAACAATAAAGTTTTACTTTCTCTTACCTATGTATATATGTAATATATATATAGAGAGAAAGTATTGGTTTCATGTCAAAAATTCGATGTCGAGATTTTGATGGATCTTCACGTTTTGAGGTCCCCTGAATCCAAAAAAGTGGTTTTCGCGACATGGTCTGTCTGTGTTCAATTTTAAGCATGAAGGAATTGAGCTACGAGGTTGAAATTTTATATTTAAGTTAAACACCCCCCGGGACCGGAAAAATAAGCTTTTAATCAAAATCGGCCAAAGAGTACTAGTACTTTACTGATGTACTTTTTCGGTTTTTTCGATTTTCTCAAAATTTGCTCCAACGATTTTTTTTTAAATTCAAAAATCAATTAATTTTTAGATTCTCTTTAAAATGTATATTCTCATTTTGCAATTGAAATCTTCTGAAGACCACTTTACTCTTGTATTTCATAGGGAAGATAGGAGTAATGGTTGCCACGGTAACAAAATATAAATATTTTCCCACACTTATAAATTTTACATCTTGAATTCTAATGTTCCCTACTGTCGGAAACTAAATATATGTCGACACAAAAAATCTGGTGTGACAAGCACAGAACACAACTTTCGATTACCGAAGGTAAGAGAAAGTTGTGTGCTGTGCGCCAGTCACACCAGATTTTTTCTTGTCAATTGTGCAAGTAACATTAAATATAAATTTTTTTAGGACATATTTCATAAAAAATACTATTAATTATAGCATTTGAAACAATATTCCGTGCTTAATTCATTTTTGAATTTTTTTGGTCTTTGACACACCATTGCATAACAGGGTCCAATTATAAAAGGTATATTTGACGAGGGTCGGTCGTTTTCACTTTTAAAAGAAACTCATTTTTATTTTATTTTTGGATAAAAAGCATCTCTTTTGGTCCAGATCCCAACGCAATCGATTCCAATAATGTCTTTAATTGAACTTGATAGCTGTTATCATTTATTTTTATTGAAATTAAAATGATATTAGTAAAAAAAGAAAAATTTCCCCTCCCACATTTGATAAGGTCACCACACACTTCTTTGAGTTAAAAAAAAAAAAAAAAATGTCTTTATGGGTCAAATCTCTTTTGAATTTCTTATCTTTCCTCTTTGGCGTTGTTGGGTGACTTAACGTCAGAATAATCCGGAATGCCTGCCGGCCGGCTCCATTCATCCCTTCCTTGTTCAACTTGTGCTTGCGTGACCAACAGACTATATATATATCCTTGTTAACGCCTAGCCAGCAAACTTCAAATGTGTTTAGATTGCTCGCCTAGACAAAATCCTAACCCAAATAATTGAGCTTTGCTTAGCAAAAAATTACGAAAAGAAGACAATACAAAAAAATAGAGAGAGAGAGAAAAAGAAATGGTGAGACTTGTAAACATGGAATCAATGTGCTAATCTAGGAATTACGCAAACATACGTTAGAGTTTAGTCAAATAAATTATTAATTTAAAAGATAGCTATTAATATCCTATTAAAAAAAAAAAAAAAACTTATTACATAATTATTGACCTTTGAAATATACTAATGTAAAAAATCTGGTGTGACTGGCGCACTAGCACACAACTTTCTCTTACCCTTCGGTAAGAGAAAGTTGCGCACCGTGCTGGTCACACCAGATTTTTTGTGTCGAGATATATTTAGTTTCCGATAGCACCTTAGTTTCAAACTTGCATTTTAAATGTTGATTGCTTGAAATAAACTATGGTTATTTTTCAAAATTTTAATCTCATATTTGGACATTTTATACACAATATAGAATCGTAAATAAATACAAAATTTCATAAGAATTGGAAAAAAAAAAATTTTAAATGCGTAAAAAGTTCCAAAGGGGACCCCTTTTGAATCGAAATTAACATACAAATCCCTATAGGAAATTAACATTGGCCAAATGCGAAGATAAGGTAGAAAAATTTAAAACGCGTAGAAAGAGAGAAGATAGTTTTGTGAGAGAGAGAGATATGTTTTCTCCGAAAAAAAAAATGGGCGTTTAAATAATAATTGATTTTTAATCTAATAAAAAGAAAGATTTAAATTCGGTTACCATGGCAACCATTTATTTCTCCTATCTTTCCTATGAAGCACAAGAGTAAAGTGTGCTTCAAACAATTTTACATCAAAATTTCAAATTTGTCGTATCTTTAACATGGCGAAAAAAACAATTCTGACTATTTTGCTTATTATTAAATTTTCATTCATAATGGAATTAAATTTTTTAGGATAAATCCGTTCAGATAGAAATAGATTAACGTGATAAGAATAAGTGCTACAAACATAACAAAAATAGAAATCCTAAAATTTTGTAAAATTTGGTCACATCCTATGTTTATCAATTTTAATGGATACCAAACAATGTATTTATATTTTTTACTGTTTGGTAGGGGCTTATATAAGAGCCGCCCCCGAAATTTTCCAAATTTCATATACATATATAGGGATATACAGATATCAGCGGGGTTCGCTCCCCCCCTCTTCCCGAAATGTTCAATCGGCCCCGCAGTGCGAAAACTTTTGGTTACGCAAAAGCAAAAGTGTTCCGCGAGGCGGCAAAAATTTCGTGAGCCTAAAAAAAAAAGTAAAATGATTTTGCACAGACGGGAAAAAATTTTCCGTAGGGTGGAAAATTTAGGATCCGCAAAAGGGAAAATGTCTCCGCGGGGAGGCGAAAATTCCGTGTATCTAAAAAAAAAAAAAAATAAAATAATTTCCACGGTCGCGAAAAAATTTTTTCCGCAGAGCGGAAAACTTTGATTCCGCAAAAACAAAATTTTTTGCAGGGGGGGGCGGAAAAATTTAGTTTCTTTAAAAAAAAATTTCCCTCCAGAAAAACTTGTGAGTTCAGACCCCCCCCCCCCCGAAAAAAATTTCTATATACGCGCCTGCTGCTTGGAATGCATAATAAAAGATCTATTCATAGGATAACTTAATAAAGAAAAATGATTAAATAATATTCAAATGTAATATTTCACAAAAAGAAGTGAAATCTCAGCCAACAATCGGAGGTGCAAAAAGAGGCGCCTGCAATATTTTCACTTAAATAAACCCCTACAGAATTTTATTTGTTTCATATATCCTCGCTTTTATATAAATCAGAAAAGCGAGGCGCATTTTTTTTTGATTTCACCTCGACGCTAGGCAAAAATAATGCGAGGCGCCCCTTTTTGCATCTCCGATGTTTTTGGCTGAGTATTATTCTCTAATTTTATAAAAGCTCTTTTTATCTGAACCCATGCATTATTTTCCTCATAGATTCTCATAAAATATGCAGAATAAGGGTCATTTTATACGCGTAACAAATATTGCGTCGTTTAGAAATTAATAATTTTAAAAACATTAGTATAATTGAATGGATATTGGAATCCCTCTAATTATGAAAAATAAAGGATCTCTTAGCGAAAATATAAGATTTGCCCCCTTTCCCAAGTGCCCTACTTTATAGTATATTGTAGCATTTTTATTTTCATGAATGAGAGAAAAGGAAACATTTTTTTTTTTTTTTTTTTGGACAGTGACTGTGTGCTAAAAACGATTTGATAAAAGGTTAGGAGGTGAAGGTTAAAAGATCACCAATGAATAATATTTATTTATTTTTGAGATGGCTCGATCAATTGTAGAGAGAGTAGGCAACCAGAGGCGAAAAATAAAATAATTCTCTTTTAGATAAACGTTTCCGAGGAGTCCTCATGAATGGTTCGATCAAATATTAGCAGCGTTTTCCCCAAATTGTGAGGCGCGCCTCCCTAGGGAGGCGCTGACTAGTCTAAGGGGAGGCGCGAATATTGGCCATTTCCAAATGATTGCTAGTTTTATAAATAAAATAATAAAATAATTTAGATGATTCTGGGACGGTGTTTTTAATTAAAAATAATAAATATGAATAAATAAAAAAAATATTTTTATATAAATTTGAATTTTTTAGTATTAAAAATTTTTGTTTTTGTATTATTTTATTAAATGTGTGGGGGGGAGGGGGCGTCATAAATATTTTTAAGGGTGGCGTTGTAACATAAAGTTTGGAAACCAGTGATTTAAAGTAAGGCTCATTCTAGAAAATTATACTATGTGTAAAACCCAAAGGCGGATCCAGGGAAGTTTTTCAGGGTTTTAATTTTTTTCTTACTAGACGCGAAGGCGATAGCATTGTTAATTATTTTATTTATTAGGATTGGATAAGGGGGGTTGGAAAATTGAAAAAAATGTTTTTTAAATTTATTTTAGCTAAATCGAAGTCAAATAAATAGAAAATATTCAAAAAATAGCGTTGATTATTATTTTATAATATTAAGGGATGAGATGAAGAGGTTGGATTACCTAAGAAAGGCCTTGGAATATTCCAAATCACTCGTTGACATTCTTTTCCATCTCTAAATATAGTTAGATTAGGAGCAAAAAAGTATTTTTTTACTTTTAATAAAAAGGGAATTGCTATTTTCATCTATTTATTCCTATAGAGAAGAGATAAGAGACAAGTTTCTCTCGTTCAGTCGAGTCGAGAGCGTTGCCGGGCTGCAGGCGCTTGCTCTCTTATTTAGTTGTGTTTAAAGTGAATCAAAGTGATAATTAAAATAGTGTAATCCACCCTGACCTCACCGTCAACCAGCACACCCTCTTGAGTGTCTTATTAAAGGTAATTATTATGCATTTTATCGTTGAAAAAAAAAATTATAGAAACAAATAATTTGACTGCAAAAACGATTCTTTTGAAAAGGAAATTAAATATTTTGCATTTCACTAAGGGTAGAGGGAGAATATAAGCTGTTGAAAGGGGGAGGGGGAGTGCAGGTGTCATTGGAAAAATTTGTTTTTTATTTTTTATCTTTTTTTTTTAAACACTTTCTCATTCACACACACACAGTCTTTTCGGCAACTCAGGCCATTTAAGACTTTATAAATAACCGTTATTAATTAATAATATACATATTGTGGGTCCAGGCATTTCAATTTAAGCCATTTGGGATCCATTTAGGACTGCCAGTGGTCCGAACCCGCGACGTTCGGTATAGAAGATGGGCACGCTACCAACTACACCAAGCCTGAAGGCATTTTTTTTATCTTTTCTTAAGTCACCATTATTTACCATTATATTCTTCCTATTTAGCCTATATTTTTGTTAATCAAATTACTTTAATATACTTTTACTCAGGGGTGGATTAAGGGTTTAAAATTAAAATAAAATAATTTCAAAATAAAATAACTAGCCTAAGGGGGAGGGGCGAATATTGGCCACCAGGACCAATTTTCCAAATGATTGGTAGTTTTAATATAAATAAGAATAAATAAAAAAAATATTTTTTTTTATTTATTCTCGTGAGTAAAAAAAAATTCCTAGTTCTATGCAGCCAAAATTATTGTGACGTTTCGGCCTTCTCAAGAGCCGGAGGCGAGAATAAAAAGAAAATTTTGAATTTCAAAATTTTAATTGTAATTTTTCATTCAATAACTAGGAATTTTTTTTTTTTTGACTCCGCTTTAATATAAAATTATATTTTTTAGCATTAAAAATTTTTGTTTTTGTATTATTTTGTAAAATGGGGAGGGGCGTCATAAGATTAAATATTTTTAAGGGAGGCGTGGTAACATAAAGTTTGGAAATCACTGCGAGGGAGTCCTCTTCATTTTTATATAAGGAGAATAGTATTAGTACTCAGCCGCGCCGTCCGCCTTGGACAGGTTTCGAGTTTTGACAAGAGGCCCCCCCCCCCTTTTTGACCTCAGTCCAACTGACTTGAGCGCGCCTGCGGCGGACGATTTTTTTCTTTTTTTTTCACTCACACTCATACTCACCCACACATACACACAGTCTTTTTGGCAACTCAGGACATATAAGGCTATACGATAAGCGTTATTATGAGTATATATATATATATTGAGGTCCAGGCATTCTTCATCGGACTTCCTGGGATCCCAACCCCGCGACCCTTGGTATACAAGCTACCAACTTCACCAAGCCTGAGAGCAACGCAATTTTTTTTAAACATTCACACTTTTTTCTCATTCACACTCACACTCACACACACATTCACACAGTCCTTTCGGCAACTAGGGCCATATAAGACTTTGAAGATAACCATTATGAATATATATTAATTGGGGTTCAGGCATTTCTATTTAAGCCATCTGCTATCCAAAGGGCTTAAATAAAATCATCAGGATCATGCCTGGGGTCCGAACCCGCGACGTTTGGTATAGAAGGTAGGCACGCTACCAACTACTCCAAGCCCCGTGGGCGGCAAAGAAAATTATTATTACTACGTATTCCAACCCAGTGCCTGCTTGAGGATTTGTTTACAGCCATAGAATTCATAAATGCAAAGAATACATAGATCTCACTCTATACATTTCCAATGGGAGAAATCGTAACTTTAGGAATTAATAACTCAAAAAGTCATAGAAATTTCGAAACTTGATAACTCAGGGCAGAGCCTTTTGCAGAAGTCCCCCCTCGTGATGTGCAAATTGTCTGGGTATATTGGAATTTTAAAAATTTTGCCTTCAATATAACCTGCGATAGGAATAGTATATTCGAATTATTTGAAACGTAAATAAATTTAAAATATTGCAAATCTTTAAATAAATTTATTTATTTATTTAATTGATGCAAGGGCGGATACAGGGGTAAAGGGGGTAATTACCCCCCCCCCCTGAGATTTGAAAAATACCTTTTTTTTGCAAAGAAATTTATTTTTCACGTAAAATTTTAAAAATTAATACTTAAAAATTTGATTTGTATTTATATTCTGGCAAACAAGTACAGAATGCGCCTTTAAATTACTGAAATTAAGAAAAAATAGTGTGCTGTGCGACGAGTCACCCAAATTACCCCCCCCCCCCCCGAGAAACACCTCTGGATCCGCCCTTGA
>JAKCPI010013322.1:0-45654 GCA_023213315.1 Euborellia annulipes | reverse complement strand
TTTTTTGACAACGCCTTACAAATCTCGTGTCTATAGTGGCCTGTTAGGGAGGCATGCCGGAAAAGTACAGTGGCTTGAATATCTCCTCTGTGTTAAGAGTTATAATGGACCCTGTTATGCAATGGTGTGTCAAAGACCAAAAAATTCAAAATTGAGTTAAGCACGGGATAATTGTTTCAAATGCTTTAATTAATGGTATTTTTTATGAAAGATGTCCTAAAAAAATTTATATTTAATGTTACTTGCACAATTGACAAGAAAAATTATATATAATCCAATGAAAACAAAAAACTTTAATGTTGATTTTCTCAAAACTCGATGTTTGGTCTTTGACACACCATTGCATAACAGGGTCCAATTATGGTGAATATACGGTTAGAAAGAATGATTATTTAGCTAAAGATTTCACCATTTATTTTTACCTATCATTACATTTTACCGCGCTGCGGTAACTAATTTTTTTTTAATTGCATCGTCTACCAATTGGTAGCTATTTATTTCAAATTGCAATTTGAAATAAATAGCGACCGGTTCTGAATGGCCTCAGATGCCGAAAAAGACCTTAAAACTAATTGAAAAAAAATAGTGATTTGATTTAGATTCTTAAAAGGATATATGGACCCTGTTACGCATTAGTGTGTCAAGCGCCAAAAAAAAAATTAAAAATTGAGTTAAGCACGGAATATTGTTTCAAATGCTATAAATTAATAGTATTTTTTATGGAATATGTCATAAAAAAATTTATATTTAATGTTACTTGCAAAATTGACAAAAAAAATTATGTATAATCTAATCAAAATAAAAAACTTTAATGTTAATTTTCTTAAAACTCGGTAGCTGGCGCTTGACACACTAATGCGTAACAGGGTTCATATATTATATAGAGTTTTTGAGGTTTCGTTGACGAAACCCATACATGCAGACATCCTTCCAAAAACCTCTTAAATGAATTCTGGGGGGATCTCAAAACGTATTTTGGAAGCTTCAGTTCAATTTCGATTTTTTTTTTTTTGTACAATTATATTAACTTTACTTACTCAACCTACTGTTAGTGGGAAAAGCTAAAAAGTTTTTGCTAAAGCTTTATTATTCATTAATTAAATAGTAGGTTATATCTATTATGAAAACGTAACCTTAATTTTAGGGTGGCATAAAATTAAGGGAAATTCTCTTCATAAATCAAATGATATTTAAAGTGAGATTGTGTATCCCTTCACTTGATATCAAAGATGGCGACCTCCTTTATTAAAATTTATATTAAACCTAATAATATTCATAATAATAATTTCACCTTTATAAAATCTAAAATTTATATAAATAAAAATTAATAAATAAACTTCCCTTCTTATTTTAATTTTAAATTGAAAATAATATCTCCCTCTTACTCTGAAAGTAAATACCTGGTGGTATACTTTTATTAAATCTAGAATCCTTTCAAGCATAAAAAGGATTCTATTAGCATAATAATCTAACTTCGATTCGAGTTAGAAGGGAAGAAAAGAGAGAGGAAAAAAACTCGCCTCCAAAATTCCACCTTGAGAGATATTAAACATCAAAAACCCTTCAACCGGAAGTGCACACAAATACCCATCCCCTCCCCAACCCCCACCCACACACCCCATAACACACACAGACACCGAATTGATCGCATCGCTTAAGTTCCAACCCACTTAGAAATGCGTTTGCTGACTTTCTACAAACATTTGTAGCCGTGTAGACTATTCGTATTGTGTTTGTATGTGTGTTTTAGAACCACAAAGGGCTTGCTAGGATTTTTTTAACCCCACTTTTTTTCATACTAGATTGGTTTTGAATGGCACTTTAAGCACGCTTCTAAGGTGCTCGTTATGTTTTTAATTCCTAATGACACCGTTTGCCGTGTGATTTTTAATGAATCTTGCTTTAATTTTAATTAGAAATAAAATTTAAATAGAAGGGTGCGATATTCCATTTAATTATATATATATTTTTTTTTTTGTAATTCAACCCATTAAACCTTTTTCTCTATAATTTTGGAGGATTATACTTTTTATTTTCTCTTACCTATGTATGTATGTAATATATATATAGAGAGAAAGTATTGGATTCATATTAAAAAACTCGATGTCGAGATTTTGATGGATATACACGTTTTGAGGTCCCCTGAATCCAAAAAAGTGATTTTCGCGACATGGTCTGTCTATCTGTCTGTGTGTGTGTGTGTTGAATTTTAAGCATGAAGGAATTGAGCTATGAGGCTCAAATGTTATATTTAAGTTAAACACCCCCGGGACCGAGAAAATAAGCTTTTAATCAAAATCGGCTAAAGAGTACTAGTACTTTACTGATGTACTTTTTCAGATTTTTTCGATTTTCTCAAAATTTGCTACAACGATTTTTTTTTTTAAATTCAAAAATCAATTATTTTTTAGATTCTCAATAAAATGTATATTCTCATTTTGTCATTGAAATCTTCTGAAGACCACTTTACTCTTGTACTCCATAGAAAAGATAAGGAGAAATGGTTGCCATGGTAACAAAATATAAATATGTTCCCATACTTATAAATTTTACATCCCCTCCCCCCCCCCCACCCCCCCCTCACTACACTTGAATTCTAATATATTGGCGGAAACTAAATATATGTCGACAAGAATAATCTTATCTTCGGTAATCGAAAGTTGTGTTCTGTGCTTTCACACCAGATTTTTTTTTTTAAATCTGGTGTGCACAGCACACAACTTTCTCTTACCTTCGACAATCGAAAGTTGTGTTCTGTGCTTGTCAAACCAAATTTTTTTGTGTCGAGATATATTTAGTTTCTGACAGTACGGTACATTTGAATTCAATTTATATTTTGATAAAATCCAAAAAAAAACTGAAAAAGTACATCAGTAAAGTACCAGGAATCTTTGGTCAATTTTGATTAAAAGCTTATTTTCACGCCCTATGGAGGTGCCTAACTTAAATATAAAATTTCAACCTCCTAGCTCAATTCCTTCATGCTTTAAATTGAAAACAGACCAGCAAAAACCACTTTTTTGAATCAGGGAACCTCAAAACCTGTATATCCATCAAAATCTCGATATCTAATTTTGGCATGAATTCAATACTTACTCTCTACATGGGTAAAGTACTTAGATTTTATAACCAGTACCAGTAGACTACTCTTTGGTCAATTTTTTTCAAAAACTTAGTTTTGCTCCCCAGAGCGTACAGTGAGGGACAATATCAAGTCCCACCAATCTACTTGTGATTATTCATTTTTTTTTTATATATTAAATATCTTTTAATGGAAACTTTCATGATTCAAACCTAAGAAAATTTCCAATAAAGATTTTCATTTTCTTTTGTAAAAACAATGAAATAATCACAAGTATAAAATGCATGGGTGGGACTTAATATTGACCCTCATTGTACATAAAGATAAAAAAATCTCGTAGCTTTATTCTCCCTTATAATTTTTGAACACACCCCCCATTTTGCGAGACCATCCTTTTTGGAATTAGAGACCCTCAAATCTCGATATCGGATTTTTGACAAGAACGCTATATTTTTTTACCTATATTAAAAAAAAAATCTTTTTCTAATGTGACTTTCTTCGATTGAGAAGAAGCACTGAAATCATTACTCAATCGTTTCAATTGGATCCTCGCTTGCTACATAAGAACCAATTTGTTTACTTTTTTTTTAAATTGAAAGCCTAAAGATATATTTCCAAAAAAATATTTAAATAGCTCTGAAAGAACTACCAGTACTTTGCTTATGTCAAAAGTTCGAAGTCGAGATTTTGATGGAAATACACATTTTTAGACCACCTGAGTCAAAAAAAGTGGTTACCTCAAAATGGTATGTCTATGTTCAAAAGTAAGACTGAAGGAAATAAGCTACGAGGATGAAATTTTATATTTAAATTAGGTACCACTCTGAGACGCCAAAATAAGCTTTAAATAAATTCGGCCAAAGAGTACTAGTTCTTTTACTGATGTGCTTTTTCACTTTTAATAAACACAACTTTAAATTACTGAGTTAAGAGAAAGTTTGAAAGTTTGTGCTCTGCGACTAGTCCCACCAGATTTTTTTTTAATAATATTTAAAATAGGAATTTTTAATATACGCCTGTCTTTCGTGAGCTTCACCTCTGGCAGGGCCGAGTGATGGCCTTTCCTTCCTTTAACTATAACTTTTTTAGAGCTCACTATATTTAATAATCCTTGTTAGAGGATTTTTGTCTCTTCCTTGGTGTCTCTCAGAGGATCACTTGAATTTTGTGAATAGTAAAGTTTAGGAAAATTAATTTCAACCAGTAAGTAGAGTAGCTTGTCAAAAATCTAAATAAGCCTACATTCCCAAAGTTTTAATTAATAGCATACAATAGCATAAAAATGAAGGGCGTTTGGCTGTTAAATTCACTAATGAAAAAAATAAATAAATAAATAAAACAACGAATAAACTTGGTCCTATAATTCTAAATGGATTTTCCCTTTTACATAGGGCTTAAACTTTTTTTAACACTCACACTTTTTTCCCATTTACACTCACACTCACACACACTTCACACAGTCTTTTTGGCAACTTAGGCCATTTAAGACTTTAAACGAATATCTCATTTTGGTACCCAAATGGCTTCAATAATATCATCGGACTACCTGGGATCCTAACCCGCGACCCTTGGTATACAAGGAAGGCGCTCTACCAACTACACCAAGCCCGAGAGCGACTTAGACTTTAATAAAGACATGTTTCTCTTATTTTAAATTAATTAAAATTTAAAATTATTTGAATAATAAAATATATAACTTGACTTTCCGCGATATATCATACAGTATTTATTTATTTATTATTGGTTAACATGTTAAATGCTTATCAGATTCACCCCAAAAAATAATTTTTCTAGAAATATGGATTTTTAATTTTTTATTAAAATCCGGCCAATATTTTACGAGAGACGTAAAAGCAATCCATGTTTGTTAGAGAGGCAGAGGGCTGGCAAAAATAATTAATATAAAATTACAATATTTTTTATGAAAACCCAATCAAATTATTTTATTCCCATATCAGGTATATAATTTATTTATTACTTTCTCTCTCTATAGATTTACATAAAAAAAAAAAAATAATTAAAATTGAAAGTTTGATTGAAATAATTCTCATTACGGTTCCACATTTATTTATTTATTTATAATAAAATTATTATTTTATAATATAATAACATGCATTTTATATACCGAAAAATAAATTGTGAAATTGCTAGTAACACTTCTTGTATTAATAGTTGAGTTTACATGAACCCATTTGTACAATTTATTTAAATTTAGTTGGCTATCAATCAATTTAAATAAATAGGGACGGTGTCTAAATGGCCATAGATGCCGAAAAATGTTCAAGCGGGCCGCGAGTTGGCCTCCGCTGGCTCTTAGATGCTTTGGGGAAAGGGAAGTCAAAACGTCCCTCCCTCAATTTCCCCTCCCTCCGTGCTCGCCACTCGCAAGCACCGAAACGCCACCACCCGGCTTAGTAGGCGTCATGCCAGTGACTATTAACTAGTGTTGTGTTTTTTGTGTGTGTTAACCATCAAGTCTTTTTTTATTTCGCTGCTACTTCCATTTTAATTGATTATTAAATTAAAAAACTCTTATCTTACAATGTTAGTGTGTGAATTGGCAATCCATTCCTCGTCCCGAAGCACAAATAACATCATCACCTGGTCCTGGCTCTCTTTGCATCTTTCTTCCCATGAGCAATCATCCTTTATCTCCAGGTATTTAAATAAGAATTATCTAATATACACAAAAAACAATTGTAAATATGAAATAATAACATTTGATACACTATACAATTATTGAAAACAGACAGACAAGCCCTGAACCAATTCGATTGCCTTTCCTTTACTCTCTCTCTCTCTTTACATTTATATCATTCGGCCATCTTTCATTGTCGTTCTCCTCCTTGTAGCAACACTTTGCCACCAGAGTGCTCTGGTGTCGCTCAGTGTTCATGTTGTCGACCAATCAAATCACTTTTTTATTCATTTGCCAAAATGCCTATTAAAATAAAAATAATGTGCTATGGAAAAGTCGACTCTCTGTCCATCTATCGTCTAAAAATAAACCTGATTTCAAACACTGTCACCCATTCTCAGAAACAATTGGAAATAGAGCAAAAAAAAAAAAAAAAAAACAATAAAATTATTTTCTATTTTTAATTTATTCATCAAATTAATAAAAATAAAAAAAAAAAAACTGAATTACATCATCAAAGTGAACTTGAAACAATTTTCACAAAATATTACTGATATACTTTTTAAAAGGGCTGTGTTAATTTTTTTCATCAACTCAAAAACTAATTATTCATTTGTTTTGAAATTTTGCATACATAAACTAAAGGTAAAGACCAAGAACTGAAAAACTTTTGATAAACATCGGACCACTAGGGGTTGGGGGAGGGGGGCAATATTTTTTTTTCATATATAACATTGACTATAATTTTTTTATAGCCTATAATATAGGCTATAAAAAAATATATAGGCCCTATATTCAGAAATGCTATTTATTATCTATTATTTTATTTACTCTTAAAGGAAATTAATTTAGCACATTTATCTCAATTACCTTTCAATTCGTTTTTAAACTCTTACAAGACCCTCTTTTTTTTCATTTTTTCGAATTAATTATTTAAATTAAATTAGACTATAAAATTAATTTAGTCCTTGAAATATCCTTGACAAAATGTAATTAAATATTCGGAGCCGAAATTCTTATAATTTTCTTTTTAAAGTACATCAAATTAATAAATTCCTTAGGGCGGAGTTTATAATTAAGTCTTGCGATAATAAGACTATTTTGATCAGCTGATATTTTTTAAACAAAAACATTTATTTTTTTTTCGGCAATCAAATTATTCTACTTTCCTGTAAGATTTTTTAAAATTAATTATTTACATTGATGTTTTACTTTCATGTTAGGCTAATTTGATAAAATTTAGTATGCCGGATTTTTTAAATTTAAAATACTATTATTTCTCCTTTGTATCTTTTATATCATTGGTTCTCAACGTGGGCGATAACGCCCCCCCCCCCCTGTGGGCGTGTGAGACTTTCGGGGGGCAGTAGAAGGGGGCATTGAGATGCACAGAAGGGGCTTGGGTAGATTAAAATCAAAGGCAAAAAATATGCACGCTAATCACGTACTAAAATTAAAGTAAAAATTAGCATCGTTCAATTTTTGTTATTGTTGATATTGTAAACATTTTTATCACGTGAATTTAGTATTGTAGCAATGTTGGCAACTAAAAAGAGAAATCGGCTTCAAAATAAGGTTTTATATTTCTATTGACTCCATAAATAAATGTTAGGGGAGATTTAAAGTGAATAACGCAACATGAATTTATCTATATTCCCAAATATTTATTTCTTCTTTATATTTAATTAGAATTGACGAAAACAAATTGAGCGATTAAGAGGGATTTGTCCGTTAAGCTCTTTTAAGGCTGACACTTTGGGTTGTGTGACCTGAGAGTAAGTAAGGTTTTTGTAATCGGATTAGCTCTCTCTTTCCCCCTCTCTCTCTCTCTTTTTTAAACCTAAAATGAGAAAACTTTTTTTATCTCCTTTCCTAATAAATATTCCCTTCTTAATAATATTTAAATATAAAAAAGCAAATATTGATAAACAATTTATATTTCATTCTCATCTAATAAAATATCAATAAGAGCTGATGTGGATAACAAGCAACTTGTTCTCTAGCCTACTTATCTTTATAGGGTATTTATTCCATATCCCAATTTGAGTGATCAAATCTTTATGCTATAAAATATGAACGTCAGACAAAATATAAAAAAAAAAAAATTGAATGAGAATTTTAAGAAAGATTGAATATTTTATTAGTTTTTTGTTTTAAAAGTGGTCTGTCGGGTGCTGGCAAATTCAGATACATAAAAAAAAAAAAAAAAAAAAGTAGGAAAAATATATCAAAACAAAAAAGTTCAGGATGTCCGATTTATGTCTCAAATTTAAGACAGGCGGGTTTAGTTAGTTGTTTTCTCCTGTGTTTATTTTCCACTAAAAGGAGATTTTTCTCAAAAAGGCACGCAGATTCCTCATTAAGTTGAACAAACTTCCTATTCCAAACCCCGGTAATAATTAGATTAGGTTAACAAACAATTCTCAATTGAAAATTAAAATGGGTAATCAAGTAAATTTGATTAAAATCCATTAAAGCACGATCTAAACTTTTTTACTTTCTCTTACCCTATATTTTATTATTAGTCTTCGCCATTTCAGGCCATAGATTGTTTTAAAAGATTAATTATTTTTATTACTTTCTCTTACCTATATGTACGATGTCGAGATTTTGATGGTTATACACGTTTTGAGGTCCCCTGAATCCAAAAAAGTGGTTTTCGCGACATGGTCTGTCTGTCTGTCTGTGTGGGTGTGTTCAATATTAAGCATGAAGGAATTGAGCTACGAGGTTGAAATTTTATATTTAAGTTAGGCGTGAAAATAAGCTTTTAAACAAAATTCGCCAAAAAGTACTAGTACTTAACTGATGTACTTTTTCACTTTTTTTTTCGATTTTCTCAAAATTTGCTCCAACGATTTTGATTAAAATTAAAAAATCAATTATTTTTTAGTTGCTCTTTAAAATGTATATTCTCATTTTGCCCTTGAAATCTTTTGAAGACCATTTTACTCTTTTACTGTACAAAATATAAATATTTTTCTGTTTATAAATTTTACATCTCCAATTTCTACTGTCAGAAACTCAACACAAAAAATCTTATCATCATCTATTATCAATCGGTATCCAATCATCGGATCGCCTGGGAACTGAAACCACCCCTCTTGACTTTTAAGTTTATATTGACATTGTCACTATCGGGGTAGGTCACACTTCCTCATTAAAAAAGAGAAAAAAAAGTTAACCAATAAATAAATTTAATTATTGTTGATAGTAGGCTTAAATTTATTTTCTAAAGAAAATATTAAAGCCAAATTTGTTAGAGATTTTTTCAACGCCCTGCTGGGTTTTATGATTGGTTATTTCCCCAGAGAAGCAGGAGGGTGGACAAGATTTAGGAGAAGAAAGTTGGCAGACTCTCTTTCTCTCTCTACACCTTACAAACATCAACCAAGACGAGGGGGGTGGCAGTCTAGGCAATCAAAGCCCGTATCGCAAAAACACCCCTTCGAAGCTCAGCTTTCCTTAGTCATTGAAACCAAACAAAAAGTACAACACGGACAGACCATTTTGTTGAAGAAAATTAAAAAAGGAAAAAAAAAATCGTTAGATTGAATACCTATCAAAAAAAAGCAAAAAAAAAAAAAAAACAAAAAAACATATTTTATTTAAAATACAAAGCTCTCTCCTTTCTCGACTTTTTTGTTTGAGCTGATTTACATGATCCTTTCTTTGTTCAAGTTAAAGCTTTTGCTTTTTAGATTTTTAGAAAAAAGCAGCAACTTAAGTCTCTTTGTTTTTTATTTTTTTTTTTATTTTCTAGTAATTATACCAATATTAATATTTTATATACCGAACCTTAAATACGAACCGGGTCTCAGATCTGATAAAATACCTTAAAAAATCATATTTAAACTTTCTACCGTGGGCTCTTGTTGAAACATTATTATAATGAGGTGTTCACTCAACTATGAGTTGAAAAATATACACTAGGTTATGTGTTTCAAATTATTTGCAACACATAACCTAGTGTATATTTTTCAACTCATAGTTGAGTGAACACCTCATTACCTTAAAAAACTTGTTTTTTACTTAATTAATCTCTTATAACCAGAACATTAAATTTTAGCTTCTCGTGGCTGTGATACAGTCTACGCCACAAATGCCTTTGTGGTTTGGAGTAAAGCCTTGAGCTTAGTCAACCAAACCTATATTTTTAAAATAAATAAAAGTTAACTTGACCACTTGTTTATTTTTTTTGGAGAGTTTCAGCCTTCTGAAAACACTTTGGGTTACGATATTTTTTGACAGGTTTGAACTAGCGCTGACTGCACGTGCCCCAAAATTTCGCTATCAGACTATTAGATTCCTATTAGAGATATATATTCTTTTTGCTCGTTGTCTACAAATTTTAAGCTTTCAGAAAACAGTTTGGAGATGCTAATAAATATAACTTTACCGGCTTATTCCCGCTAAAGGCCCCGGTACTGAAAGTGCTGACTCTAGAGTATCTTTCCATCACTAAAATGCAGAGGGGTACCGAGGCAGTTGGGGGCCTGGGGCGGCACTAGAAGAGGGGCCTTATATTGCATTTTTTTTTTTTGGGTGGGATGCTCATCTTTAAATATCCCTCTCCTCCATACACAAAAATATTTTTAAAATACCGTATATCCCTGAACCCCAAGGGGTCAAAGCCTCTCAAAGAGAAATTTTCATTAATTTTTTTTTTTTTTTTTATTTAAATTTTTCCGTTTTGACTTGAGCCCTTCGGGCCCCGGGACCTCTCAAAGAGAAATTTTCATTAAATTTTTTTTTATAAATATATGGGGGCCTATGCCGACTCGGGGCCTGGGGCGGACCGCCCCCTCCGCCCTCACCCCTCGGTACGCCATTGCTAAAATGCAACCTATTCTGAAAACATTAGCCTTCAGAAAACTCTTGCCCATTTTCGTTTCCAGCTCTCCGACTATTAGATGCCGAAATAGACCTTAAACAAATAAAAAAATAAAAACTCTGCATTTTCACTTCACAATTTGAGGTTGATGACGAGTCCCACCGGTAAATACTTACCCAGAAGTAAACATTTATTCTTGTAATTTCTTTCCATTATACATTATCCTAAATTTAGTTATTTTGAACGTTTATCTATTAGTGTTGCCATTTGAAAAAGATTGTTACTCACGGTCTAATATGTCAAAAAATATTTTATAAATTTCACTTTATTTATTAATCCAAATTAATAAAACAAAAAAAAAAAAAATCTTAAACGAATAATAATTGCTTACTTAGTTTAAGAAGATAATTTCCAAAAATTGTAATTTATTATGCTTTAAATTAGTAATCTTGTAGCGTAATTAAATAGCAATTATAAAACAAAATTTCATTAGATAATTAAGTAACATTTCATTTGTTTCAAAATCTTCCTGTCTGTTTGACAAATTTTACTCTAAATTACTTAGGCTATAAATAAATTCGAATAAAGAAAAACAAAAAAATAAAAAAGATAAATCAATCAATTAAATTTTCCACAACAAAATGCGGACATTATCTTTTTTATTATTTTCACAATCATATAATCAAATCAAAAATTAACTTGCTCTTTGTCGGATCACTTTTGAAGAATCTTTTTATTCAATGCCCTTTGATTCAATAACTGTTTCAATTCTATCCCTTGCATGGGGGATGAAATTTGTTAAAGTGTCAATCATGCTCCAAATAAAATAATATACCAGATTTTATTCTACGTTAGATAGCTAGTATTTGTACAGTACATTTGAAACAGAAAAATAAAAATTATAGTATGAATAAAGAATATGGGAAATGGAAATGAGAATTTAGATAATTAAAGTGGTGGCAACCGAGTAGATAGAAGAATGTTATTTTATCCTGAAATCGAAAGGTATTTTTTTTTTTTTGTTGTTGATAGGACGTTAAGTTATAAATGAGTTCATTTATCCCAAGGGATTCAAAGTCGATCGAGTTTTCAAGTTTCGAGTTATTCTCTCAACCGTTTTATATAAATAATTTTTATCTTTTCCTTTTCACTTTAGTTCGAGAGAATGATTAAAATATAGGCCTATCTATCTAAAAGGAAATTGAAAATCAAAGTCCACTATTTGATTTTATTTTAAATCAGTAATTAAATGTTTATTTTAAACTACAATTCATTATTTATTGAATTAATTTATTTTAAATAATAATTTCTTTTGAAACCGTTGTTAAGAAATATGTATGCTAACCTAACAATTTTGTCTCGAGTATTTTTACTTTCTCTTACCTATGTATAGGCTATATGTAATATATATGTATAGAGAAAAAGTATTGGATTCATGTCAAAAATTCGATGCCCAGATTTTGATGGATATACACGTTTTGAGGTCCTCTGAATCCAAAAAGTGGTTTTCGCAACATAGGTCTGTCTGTGTGTGTGTGTCTGTTAACTAAATATCTCAAGACCGAAAAGAACTATGAGGTTGTAGAATTTTATATTTAAGTTAGGTACCCCCGTGACAAGAAGCTCTTCAACAAAATCGGCCAAAAAGTACTAGTACTTTACTGATGTAATTTTTTAGTTTTTTCCTCAAAATTCGCTCCAACGATATTGATTAAAATTCAAAAATCAATTATTTTTTAAATACCCTACTCTTAAATTGTATATTCTCATTTTGCCCTTGAAATCTTTTAAAGCACACTTTACTCTTGTACTTCATAGGAAAGATAAGAGAAATGGTTACCATTGTAACAAAATTAAATATTTTCCCATGTTTATAAATTATATATCTTGTCTTGAGCCCCCCCCGAGTTTTTCGTAGTAGGTAGCGTGCCCCCTATACATCACTATACCAAACTCGCGGGTTCGGACCTAGGCAGTCCGATGATTTTATTGAAGCCATTTGGATACTCAGATGGCTTAAATAGAAAATGCCTGAACCCCCTAAAATATATATATAAATATATATATATATATATATATATATTACTTACAACGGTTATCGTCTAAAGTCTTAGTTGCTGAGTTGCCGAAAAGACTGTGTGAATGTGTGTGAGTGTGAATGAGAAAAAGGTGAATGTTTAAAAAAAAAAAAAAATCTGTCTAGAATTCTAATATATCGGCGGAAACTAAATATATCTCGACCCAAAAATCTGGTGTGATAAGCACCAAAGGTAAGAGAAAGTTGTGTCCTGTGAGACCAGTCCACGAGATTTTTTAGGTTTACTACTGAAAATTTAATTTTTTGTCAACTTTTTTTAAACGCGACGGTAGAAAACTGCCCTGTGTGTTGTGTTAACTGATGAATAGTGAATAATAAAAAATTAAAGATATTTTCTACATTCTGTTGTTTTTTTATTATTCACTATACATTAAATAAGTCTTTTTAAAATCTTTCACTTCGAATGTATTCCTAATAAATAAATAAATACAAAAAAATATTACTTGGAAGTATTTTATTTAATGAGATAAGGGTGGATAAATGAAGTGAGTCTTTTAATAGTTATTTAATTTCGAATTTATTCCCAACGGAATAAAACCCCGTTAGTTTGCAAGTGAATATAATTTTTTTTAATAGAGAACTTATTTGATAATTTTTATTCTTGGTCGCTCAGAGAGCAATGCTTTTATCTATCTATGCCTGGTTGCTTGCTGCCTACCTGTCAGGCGGTCTGTTTTGACTCGAGCCATGAGTCAGTCATTCGGTTCAACTCCACTCTCTCTCTCTCTCTCTCTCTCTCTCTTCTCTCTCTCTCTCTCTCTCTCTCGCGTGTGTATAGTTTCTTTTATATTGTGTTGTGATTTGTGCAAATAAGACATTCATCCACCAAACTCTCCACCTGGTCATCTTATTATTAAGGTAATGAATATTTTCACATCTCATTTGCATAACGAATTAAAGTAATTATGTATTTTATTTTTTCTCTCTTATAATACACTGATAAAATTATCCAATTTTTTAAATTAACTCTATGATGAATTCGTGTACCCTCTGGTGGGAGGGTGAGAAAGGGTGTAAATCACCCCTTCTAATAAACAAAATAGTTTTTTTCTTTAAACATGAAAATTAAAATAGAAAATTATTTTTTTTTGTAAATTTTTTATAATGATTTCTTTCCCTCCCTCCTCACCCTCCACCCCTCTAACAGAGAATTTATATTCTCCTATAATATTTAATAAGAAATTATTATTAAATAATTGAAAATATAAATTCCTAAACTTTTATCTCGCGTCAGTGGCCTAGTAATAAGTGAGATTTTTGGAGGTGGAATTTTCTTTTTCACTGTCTGAATGCCTGATTTTCTTGAGCAATTTCTCCACTCGCCTCCCCCTAATTATAAGTGTAAAAATTCAGATGATTTTTTTTTTAATTTGCTTACGTTTCTGTGTCGTAACATGCCACAAGCCTGTAAATCCGTTCTTCGTTTCATGAATATATTTCCTTTGTTTGTAGTTTTAGATATAATTCGATCCCCCTCGGCTCAAGCATCCCCTTATTGATATTCATTAATTCACATTCAATTATAAAAATAAATTAATGAATAAAATTGCATTTGTTTTTCTCATTAAAATCTTGTAGAATTTTATATAAAAATTAATTTTATTTCTGTTTGTTTAAAGGCCACCCCCTCCCTCTCAAGTGGGAAAACGGTGGTCATATTTGGATTCAGGAGGTCATTTTACTTAAGAATCTGGACGAATTATCTCGGGGCCGAAAAAAAGTTTCATTTTGCCTCACAGTGTAATTATTATTATCGATATAATTCGGATTTTATATTTAACCTTTGGCACACAATTGATTTAAATCATTTTTTTCTCACATCCCTTTGCCTTTAAATATCTATTTGATATCTTCTCAGTGAAGGCTACTCTTTCTCTATTCGCTACTTCATCTCTCATCTTATGTCAAGTATTCACGTTAAACCTACATCCTTTTACTTTTACTTTTATTTTTAATGTCATTTACATAAAATAATTTTTTACTTGTTTATTTTGATGTTCATAAAACAAAAACAAAACAAGAAAAACAAAAACAAAAGAAGTACCGGTAATGTAAAATGATGATGCGCAAAATGCTAGCTGAGTGATCTGTCGTTGAGATTTATGTCTGTTTTTTTCCCTCTCCCCGAGTGAAATTTAATTGAATTGCGGATAATTGAAATTTAAAACTCAAAATAAAATGTAATAAAAGGAAATGGCAGAAAACAGAGAGAGAGAGAGATAAGAGTTGATATAAATCATCAAGAAAAAAAAAACGCAGGGAGAAGCACGTTGTCTGAACTAATGTTTACTAGCCGAGATCCCAACTCATCCATTTCTAATAAAATTAAATTAGATAATAAAATAATTCATATTTTTCAAAGACTTTTAAGCATCTTAGGCCTTTTAGACTTGTATATTAATTGCGATATTTATTGGGGTCCAAGCATTGGGCGTAGCCAGAAATTTTTGATGGGGGGATCAAGAAATTTTTTTTCAAAAATTTAAGATTATTTTAGAGTTTTTATAAATCATTTTAATTAGTTTTTTTAGCTAGAGTAAATTATTATATTTTACTTTCTCTTACCCTAAGTGAAATATAATTTGTATTAAATATTTAGTCATGGCTTGGGGGGGGGGGGGGGGGGTTGGGACTTTGAACCCCACCCCCCTCTGGCTACGCCTATAGGCCCAAGCATATTTATTAATATTTTTATCATTTGATATCCAAATGATTTAAATAAATTCATTGGACTGCCTGGGGTACGAATCTACTCCCTTTGGCTTTTTAATTTGGCTATTTTACTTTCTCTTACCCTATATATGAAATATATAGAGAGAGAAAGTATTGTGATCATGTCAAAAATTCGATGTCGAGATTTTAATGGATATACATGTTTTGAGGTCCCCTGAGTCCAAAGAAGTGGGTCCCGCAAATTGGTATGTATGTGTGTGTGTGGACACTTGAGAACATGAAGGAAATGAGCTAGGAGGTTGAAATTTTATATTTAAGTTAGGCACCTTCCGAACTCCTGTAAATAAGCTTTTAAACAAAATCGGCCAAAAAGTACTAGTACTTTACTGATGTACCTTTTCAGTTTTTTTTTGATTTTCTCAAAATTCGCTCCAAGGATTTTTTTAAAATTCATAAATCAACTATTTTTTAGATGCTCTTTAAAATGTATATTCTAATTTTGCCGTTGAAATCTTCTGAAGACCACTTTATTTAATATTGAAACTTAAATTTCAAAAACTTCATATCTCCCCGTCCTACTTCCACTGAAAAATTAATTTTTTAAGTTTGGTTTTTCTATCAATATTCTTATCAATCAATTTCAAAATACACTGGAAACAATTAAATTATAATAATTAAAGATATGAAGAAAAGACAAACCAGAGACTGCTTTCTATCTATTGGCAAATATTTCGAAATACCTAATGCAATCCATCCTCAGTGGATCAAATTATATCATTGTGGAGTCTTTTTTTTTTATAAAAAAGATATGAGAATCTATTCTATATATGGAAGGGATAACATTTGATTAATTATTCCGAAATGTTTGCCAATAAATTATTTTAACGTGGAAAGCAGTCGCTGGTTTGTCTTTTCTCCATAACCTTAATTTAATTGTCCCAGCACACTTAATTTCTTCTAGAATAATTAAAATTGTATGTGACAATAGCCATTATAGGTATTTGGACCTTATTTTTATTAACCTAGAACTCAGATCACCATTTTAATAATTTTTTCTTTGTTTCAGGTAATATTCCCCTTCTACTGTACTTCTAATCACATTGTGATAGCAGAAATTGTGAGTAACAATAAGCTTAATTATTAATTCATGAACAATTCAATTTTTTTTTTTTTTCATAAAAAATTCACACTCACACTCGCACACACATCCACACAGTCTTTTCGGCAACTTAGGCCATTTAAGACTTTTAACAATTCTCGTATGTTTAATATATCTATTGGGGGTCCAGGCATTTTTATTTAAGCCATTTGCTATCCAAATGCCTTAAATAAAATCATCGGACTGCCTGGGGTCCGAACCCGCACGTTCGGTATAGAAGGTAGGCACGCTATCAACTACTCCAAGCCCCGAGGGTACAATTCAATTTTAAAATGACTTTAATTTTATTTTCTCTTATTTTTATGGTCCTATTTACTAGCGAATTGGAATTTTTTTGGTTTTGGAGAATGAAGAATTTGTCTTGTAGTCAGTTTCTCGTTAACTTCCAACGTCGGTATTGTTGTCAGACATTATGAGTGGAGAGATAATGGTGAAAAGTTAGCTTTTATTGAGAACCATACAAGCTAAAAAATCATTTGTCAAAAATCGCCTTTTCTCTAAAATCTCTATTGTTATTATTTTCTCTAAGCGTATTTTCAAATTTTTCACTCCCACATTGTCTTATTTTTTTATTATTCTCAATTTTAGCTATTATATAAATATTTTCATATTCTATTAAAATATAATACAGTATTATCGCAGAATAAAATATCTAAATTACATTTTAGGACACTTGTATTCATATTTTCTGACATTTTAATTAAAATTTTATCCTTTAATCAGTAAAAAAGGTCCTTAGCTAAATATTCAAAATCTCTTTTTAATGATAAAGGTACTACTACAACGTATGCACTTGTCTAACATAGAGTAAGCTCGCCTTTTTAGGGAAGAATAAACATCAAGGGTGGGTTAACGTAAACAAAAACATGGCCTGCTAAAATTAATATTAATAATAACAATTAACAAAACTAAATAAATACATAATTAAATTTATCTTTTGAATCTAAGTAATAATTATATGACTTTATAGCTTTAATTTATGTCCATTTAAAGTATTCACGATTATCTTGTTACGCTGCTTTATGGAACTCATTTTGACTTAGACAAGCTTTGTAGAGACTAGAGGTCACTTTAATTTCTTCATTCATTTTCACACAATATATTTCAATTAAGCAAATGAAATGAAAGTATTAGAAATCAATGAACATGAATGAATGCCCTACTAAGCAGAAAGGATATCTGCAATTTTTGGACTTATTTTTAACATTCATCTTCTAGAATTATTGAGTCTTTTTTCCTGCCTTAAGGTCCGCGTCTCGGGGTGCTAATTTTGGGAGTTTTCAGCTGCCACAATTTTGAAGCTATGGACCTTATTTTTTTTTAAATTAAAACTATTTAAAATATTTACAACTTATAGAAACCCTTTTTTCGATTTTCGAAAAAATTAAATTTTTTTTTAGATTAATCCCATTAAATAAAAGATATTTTTAAAAAATTCGCTCTATATCTTATAGATAATTAAATTAGTAATCATTGTGTTAAAAAATAATTAATTTTTTACCCTTAATTAATTAGCTGGAATCTTTCAAATGAAATGGAATAAATCCCTTGTATTCCTTTGGGAAAACTAACGCCATCTCTTGCAGCGTAGAGTAACTCGGTAGTTAATCGTCTTCTAAAGGCTTTTCGAGACGCACACCTTAAATTATTTTCTTTAAAAATCGTCGTTTTGTTTGCCGAATCTCCAAAAATCATAGGTTTTGATAAGAATATTCGTTTGCAAGTGACAATTACAAAGCATTATTAGCGGTATCTGAAATAATGTACAGTGAGGGACAATATTAAGTCCCACCCATGCGCTTTATACTTGTGATTATTTCATTATTTTAAAAAAAATATTGTAGATTTTTTAATGGAAACTTTCATGGTTCAAACCTAAAAAATTTCCAATAAAGATTTTCATTTTTTTTTTTTTTTTTTTTTTGTAAAAACAATGTAATAATCACAAGTAGAAAACGCATGGGTGGGACTTAATATTGACCCTCATTGTACATGTATTTTTTCCATCTTCAACCACAATAAATAAATAAATCTTAAATATACTGTATATAAAGAAAGTACGAAGTATTTTCTTTCTTGGATAAATAAATTTTTTTTTATGTTAAGACACATGTATTTAAAAGAGGAAATGGAGTGAATGTGGTACTATTGTTCCTAATGAACGTTTGAACTTGCAGCCCCATTTTCTCCATTTCACATTAAATTTAGATACCTCCCCTTTGTACTTAGTAAGGCAGCGAATGGCTCAATATTCTAATCAAGTTTAATTTTTATGGTCATTTCGGCTCAGATTGAAGGCATTATTTAATTAACTTCGAAACGTCTTTGAGATTAGAAGTTTTAATCGGTAGAGAATATTCTTTTTGACCGATTTTCGTTCGTTGGATAATTTTAAAATTTCATATATTCATCTCTTTTTTTAATATATAGGCCTCATTATTTTTTTTTTAAATAATTTAATTTTATATCTATTTATTTCTCTGATTTCACTTCATAATTTATATTCGTATCTATTATAGAATTGATAATTATTTTTTATTCTTTTTTTTTAGGGATCACTCACGTTTATGTTTAAAAATTTTTATTCTGTATTATTCACTTTGATGGTTCCATTTTATAGATCTTTCAACTTCTGGCATTTCAAACGATTTTAATATTTTCTCTCTCGCTCTCTTTCTCTCTGTAAAATAAAAAAGTGCCACTCGAACGAAACAAGTTTTTACAGATCGATTGTTGATTCGATGCCAAATATTTTTTGGAGACATCTGACTCTTTTTCTCCCTCTCTTTTGTTATCAGTGAGTAGTGAGAGATAAAAAAAATCCTTTTTTTTTTTTTATTTCTACTCATTATTATCAATTATTTATTTCATTATCTTTCCTTAGCCCTCGGGGCGTGGTGTAGAGGTTAGCGTGCTAACCTCGTATACCAAACGTCGTGGGTTCGGACCCCAGGCAGTCCGATGATTTTATTTAAGTCAATTGGATACCAGATGGCTTAAATAAGAATGCCTGGACCCCATATATGTATATTTATTCAATAACGGTTATCGTAAATGTCTTATATGGCCTGAGTTGCCGAAAAGACAGTGTGAATGTGTGTGTGAGTGTGAGAATGAATGAGAAAAAAGTGTGAATGTTTTAAAAAAAAAAAAAAAAAAAAAAAAAAAAATTATATTAAATGCTTTTAGTGGAAAATATAATTTTAAAAATATGAATATGAATGAATTTTTTTCAAGTGAATTATTTCTTTTAAAAAAATTATAATTATTAATAGAAATAAAATATAACAGTGTCATCGTTGCCATTACTCAAGTCATTTAGTTCAATGTTATTATTTATTTTTTACATTCGTTGCTTTTAGCTTATTTCTTTTTAAATTTCATATATGTAATGTATATTTTCATTGGGGAACATATCATCACGTACTATTCTCATCATCACCTCGGTAATTCATAACGGCTCATATTTCGCGACTTTTCTAGCCCTTTCTCACTATCATAATCGTATTTCTTCTTATATTTTATTGTCTTTATTATTATCATTATATTATTTCAGTTTTTTTATTTATTTTTTTTTCGATTTGATTAAAAATTCATAAATCAATTATTTTTTTGATGCTCTTTAAAAAGTATATCAGTGAAATTTTTCTTGGAAATTGTTTGAAGTACACTTTACTGATTGTAGAAGTATTCGTAGGTCAGCGCCATCTATGAAATGCATGGAACTTAAGTACTAAGGAAAACTAAATAGGCCTATATCTCGACACAAAAAAATCTGGTGTGACAATCACAGTACACAACTTTCTCTTACCTTATTGAAAGTAAAAGTTGTGTGCTCTGCCACCCACCTGTCACACCATATTTTTTTCTCTTTAATTTCTTTAAAAAAAATCGTTGATCCTTTTCAAAACAGGTCTTTTTCTTTGCATATTATATTAAATAGCATATTTCAATGGAATACTTATAGGACTCTTTTTTGATTTTTTGACAATGATTTATTAATATAATAGTAGGCTTACATATGCCTATAATGGCTACTATAATATAAACAGAAATATCATGAAAATAAAATTTTAATATAAATCAATTTTAATAAACATTATTTGCATAATATTAATATTATTAATAGTTTTATTATCAAAGGGGAATTGCACATTATAGAAACATTTCCATAAAAAATTATTATAAATCCAATTTGAATAAAATATAATCTCTATATTATTAAAAAATAAAACCTTTTATTATATATAAATAATTAATACAAAAATAATAATTATGGCAATTTTTAATTACAGACCACATTTTGTATTAATTATTTATTAAATTATAAATACTGTACAACGTTTCGAAAGCTTATTCTGCAGCCGTTGTCAAGTACTGTGCATTCGCTCCGACTCAGTTCACTTGATTCGGAGCTAACCCGAGTCGAAATCGAACGCCTGGTTTGAACCTTTTAGTCCTGAATTCCCTTGTTATTTGATGGGATGTTATTTATTTACAATTTTGTGAAAGCCTACTGATTCTACCAGGAGAATTAGAAGATTCAAACCAGTACTTGAACGCCTGGTTTGAACCTTTTAGTCCTCAATTCCTTTGTTATTTGATAAGATTAAAATTTGGTTAAAGCCTACTAAACCTACCAGGAGAATTAGAAGGTTCAAACCAGTATTTGAGTCAAAATTGAAAGCCTGGCTTGAGCCTACTGAACCTGCCAGGAGAATTAGAAGGTTCAAACCAGTACTTGAACGCCTGGCTTGAACCTTACAGTCTTCAATTGAGGACTAAAAGGTTCAAGCCAGGCGTTCAATTTTGACTCGGGAAGTACTGGTTTGAACCTTCTAATCCTTTCGGGTAAAAATTAAAAACAGTGCGATCTCAGCGCCAAAGCTTTAGTAGATGACCACCTTTCATTTTCTTTCATTCCTTGGATATTTGGATTTATTATCGATAAAAAAGAAGTAAGTTTTAAGTTTTATTTTCATTTTTTTCATTAATTTTCTTTATTATTATTAATTATTTTTATTTATTTAAGGGTCAACGTTATAAAAACAAGCCAAAACAAAATGATAAGGTTAGCTGTTATTTTTATTTTTATTTTTTTTTTTTTATATAGATGTAATCTTATATTCTATTTAATTTTTTCAATTATATTCATTATAAATTTTAGTTGTAAAAACACATTGGCCTGAAGAAGCCACTTTAATTTTAATAAATGAATACAAGGAACATTGGCCATTCATGTCATTTTGAAAGGTAAGAAGACAAATTAAAAAAGATTATAAATTTATAAAATTAATTTATATATTTTTCACATTTCCAGAGAACTAAATGAAGTTCTTACTGAAAAGAAAAATATTTTCCACATGTGATAGCTGATGGTATAGGCCTACATATACAGTCAAGATAAAAATTAATGTGATTTATTTTAGAGATGGAAACTCATTTTTACATCCATATTTTCTTTAAAACAATTTCAGTAATGAATCTCCAGAAATATTGAAATCGACACGAAGAGCATTTGGAATTTTTAAAATTTTTTAAATATACAGTGCCTGACAAAACTAAAGCAACTGAGTCGGAATGTTCGGGTTTTCATCTTTTAAGCGGTTACTACTCCGTTCGTTTATAATGGATTATAATGATTGAGGGGTCTCTGAATTCTCTGAAGAATTCTTAATAAAATGACGTACTATGCATGATATATTTTTATTTATTTCAAAAATTGGAAACAAAAATCTACAAAAAGAAATAAATAAGAAGAAAAGCGGATTGCCAAAACTAAAGCAACTCAAGTGATTGAATGTATAAAATGGGAAAATTTCTTATTATTATTAATTAATTTCTTAATATTTTGTAATAAATCCATTGTAGTCGATGACAGCCTGTCATCTGAGGGGCATTGAAGAAATTAAACTGTGATAAAAGTACAGTAATCGACAACAATCAACGTGGCTCGCACAAAATGTTGCGATTATTTTAAAATCAATATTATTGATGAATTTTTAAGTAGAATATCCCAAAATGATATTACCACAAAATATTCCATTAATAAATTCATTATTTCTCGATGGATAAAAAAATATAAAGAGAATGGAACTGTGAAAACAGTTCATGCGGGTGGGAGATCCCGAAAAACATCGCCGTGAACTGACGCTATGAGTATAAGGGAAGTTAAAGAATGCCAGCAATTAATCCCAGAGAAAGGTAAATGACCTCAAATGATCATTTCTCCACAGATGCAGGCCGAAGAGCAAGAGAAGCATGGTCATAGTGCTACGCAACCTGCAGAAAAGCCCTAGATCAGAGAGGAACTTCTGCGGGCTAGGCTAAAGTTTGCCAAGGAGCATTTGAATTGAACTGAATAGGAATTAAATTTGCACTCATCAGAGAAAAGTACCGTCCTCCAACTTCTCAGAGATCAATTCAAATGCTCCTTGGCAAATTTTAGCCTAGCCCGCCGATTTTCCTCTCTGATCTAGGACTTTTCTGCAGGTTGCGTAGCACTAAGACCATGCTTCTCTTGCTCTTCGGCCTGCATCTGTGGAGAAATGATCATTTGAGGTCATTTACAACTTCTCTGGGATTAATTGCTGGCATTCTTTAACTTCCCTTACACTCATAGCGTCAGTTCACGGCGATGTTTTTCGAGATCTCCCACCCGCATGAACTGTTTTCACAGTTCCATTCTCTTTATATTTTTTTATCCATCGAGAAATAATGAATTTATTAATGGAATATTTTGTGGTAACATCATTTTGGGATATTCTACTTAAAAATTCATCAATAATATTGATTTTAAAATAATCGCGACATTTTGTGCGAGCCACGTTGATTGTTGTCGATTACTGTACTTTTATCACAGTTTAATTTCTTCAATGCCCCTCAGATGACAGGCTGTCATCGACTACAATGGATTTATTACAAAATATTAAGAAATTAATTAATAATAATAAGAAATTTTCCCATTTTATACATTCAATCACTTGAGTTGCTTTAGTTTTGGCAATCCGCTTTTCTTCTTATTTTTTTCTTTTTGTAGATTTTTGTTTCCAATTTTTGAAATAAATAAAAATATATCATGCATAGTACGTCATTTTATTAAGAATTCTTCAGAGAATTCAGAGACCCCTCAATCATTATAATCCATTATAAACGAACGGAGTAGTAACCGCTTAAAAGATGAAAACCCGAACATTCCGACTCAGTTGCTTTAGTTTTGTCAGGCACTGTATGTTATCTTATTCTCAAATTAAAGAAAATTGATATTTAAACAAAAAATATAATTTTATTTAGAGATTAATTTGATTTTCCTTTTATTTAAGAATTTAATTGTAGCGAAATGAAGAGCAAAACGTGAAGATCCATCAAAATCTCGACATCGAATTTTTGACATGAATCCAATACTTTCTCTCTATATATATTAACATATATAGATGTAAGAGAAAGTAAAAAAATTTCGAATGTGGAGTGCCAAGTTGTATAAATTAGCAAAGAGGTATGCTTGTTTTTTGGCATTGAGAAAAATAACTTTTAGAGTGTTTTCTTCAAATATTTCGATGGCATTTAATAGGACTTCTTCACCAGCGGTGAAGTGCTATTAAATGTCTTCGAAATATTTGAAGAAAACACTCTAAAAGTTATTTTTTTCATTGCCAAAAAACAAGCATACCTCTTTGCTAATCTAACAAAATTATCAGAACTTTTTTGTCACTCTGTATATATGTATATAAACAAATTTTAAATGAGAATTCATAGGCCTAAACTAGGATTCCAGCATTCAATACTGCTGGTCGTAATAGTAGATCTGGTAGACTTAAACTAGTATTTCGAATACCTGGTCTGAGTCTAAACATGTCAAAAAGGGACATAAGTAGACTTGTAAAGACCAAACCAGACTATCAAATTTCCATAGAAACCATGCTTTCAAATCCTAGTTTGATTCTGTTAAGTCTACTTAGACAACAATTAGATTCTGAAGTTTTGTAGACTCAAACCAGGCGTTCGATTTCGACTCGGGAATGCACAGTACTTGATAACGGTTACAGGATAAACATTCGAAACTTTGTACAGTATTTATATTTGAATAAATAATTGATACAGAATTTGTTTTGTTTAACAACATTTTTGAATTACATAATCAACCCATTTTTGTTGAGTGATACTTAAGTTACATAAACGAGAAGAATATACAAATAAATGATTTTTTTTAAAATAAAAATATGAATTATATTCATTCCTTTTTTACACTATAATTTAATTTTCTAGCTTCATTTCAAAAGTATGAACTCTCAAAAAAAGGCATTTGTTTTATTTTCGATTTTTTATTCAATGAGCTATTTCTTTTTGTTAAAAAAAAAAAAAAAAAAAAAAAAAAAAAAATTGCTTCGAGTAGAAGAAGAAACAGTTCGTAGCCCAATTGAATCCAAACAACATTTGAAATTCATTCATTCACTCTTTTCTAATAAAAAACTACTCTTTACTGAAATGCTTGACCACATTTTCATTCATATATTAATAGGATATATTAAATTAAAAAAAAATCCTATTCATAGCAGATTAGCGATGAGAGTCACATTGAATAAAAAATAAAGTCTATAATAATAAGTGTATTAATGCATCGCATTATTCATATCAAATGTTAAATTTTGAATTATACAAATAATTTAGTTTATTCTAACTAAAACAATGATCGACCGAAATGTAATAACTACAGATCGATACCTATTGTAGCTATTATAGATTTAGCTCTTTAAACACATATAGTCAAAGGAAATTTATAATTAGACTTAAATTAGTTCTCATGGTTGTTTTCCTTCGATAAATACCCTAAAAATACATTTAACCATTTTACTATTTCTTTCTGCACTGTGCATTTACAGATCTATTATTTTTACAAATTAAAATTTTAGCATCTTTAAAAGAGAAATGTCGAAATAATCTGAGCTCTATCTTATATCAAAATCACTGACTTACATCGTATTCTTCTCTCTTTCAAGAGTAATTAGAAATTCCTCTTTTCATTTCACTTTCTCTTACCTCTACATATATGCTAATTTATAGAGAGAGAAAGTATTGGATTCATGTCAAAAATTCGATGTCAAGATTATGATGGATACACGTTTTGAGGTCCCTTGAATCAAAAAAAAATGTAAGGGTACACTGAGCGCAAGTCGGTCGATCCGTGGTTCGACTCCCGGCGGCACCCCCTTACATCTTTTTTCGGGTACATGAAGTAATATCTAATTATATACATTTCCGTTTCGCGGCTTATCTACGCGATATATATAATAATCTTAAATATTATATATAATTTCTTATTTATAAAAAAAGTGGTTTCCGCGACATGGTCTGTCTGTCCGTGTTCACTTTTATTACTTATTTCTAAGTAGCTTTTCATTTTAGATTTTCAATCTTGCAATCCTCTTGTTCATTTCACACTTCGACCACAATTAATTAAATTAATGTTTTAAATTAATTATAGCTCTGCCATGCAATATTCTATTACATTAAAATCAATTTGAATAATGACAACAGATGCCAATTATATTGAATTAAACATATACTGTATTTATCTAATTTCGAAGTTTATTCAGAGTAAATGTTAACTTGGTGTTTCTCATTATTGTATTGTAAACCACTAAGTGCAACTTTGATGAATTACAATCAATATCATTATTTTTAATATCATTTTGATATTTTGGAAGTTCACACACACATACACGCATATTTTTCGGCAACTTAGGCCAAATAAGACTTTTTACGATACACGTTATTTGTAAATATATCCATTGGGGATCCAGACATTCAGGGGCGCCGGAACGAATTTGAATCAGGGGGGCAAAAAATTTTTTTAGAAAATTAAAATAATTTAATATGTTTAAATAGTATAAAACAAAAACAAATCTACTATAAAACTTTAAAAATTTTAAATAAAATCACAATTTTAATAAAATTAAAATTTTAAAAAATTTGGTAGTGATTTTTCAAAAATTTTTGGAAAAAATTTGGAAAAAAATGAATTTCTTACTCTTTTAATTTAGAAGATTTTATTTTTCAAAAGTAAAAATATATCATTTTTTAAAAATAAATGAAATAAAAAAAATTTTGCCCCCCTCTGCCCCCCCCTGTAGGATGCCAGGGGGGGGCAATGTACCCTTGCCCCCCCCCCCCAGTTCCGGCGCCTATGCAGACATTCATATTTAAGCCATTTGGTGTCTAAATGGCTTAAATAAAATTATCGGACTGCCTGGGACCGAACCCTCGACCCCTGGTATACAAGGCAGGCGCGCTACCAACTACACCAAGCCCGAGGGTACTAATAATAATAATAATAATATTGTTTATTGGAAACTAATATTTAAATATCAATGTACCACTTTATATTTTAATTGAATCTGACGCCATTGTTCCTAGCCTAATAATTTTAATAGAAATTGGCGTTTTGTCATCTTATAATAGATTTCCACATTATTCATTTTGTTCCTGCCAAATTGCTCATTTTCCTTTAAGATCAGGTCGGCGCGCTATTCTGCCGCCCTAGGCAAGATATTTTTTTTGCGCCCCCCCCCAAAAAAAAAAACTTTAAAAATTTAATTTGCCACCCCTCTGCTTAAAAAATTTTTTACCTTTTTTTAGAGACACAAAATTTTTGCCGCCCCGGAACATTTTCTCTTGCGCGGAACCAAAATTTTTTCCCACCCGAAAAATTTTTTACCCAGAGACACAAGATTTTTGCCGCCCGCGGAACCAAAATTTTTTCGCGCCGACCGCGGAACCAAAATTTTTTTTTTCTTTTTGCAATTTTGCCGCCCTCCTTCTTTTAATTTTCCACATTATTCATTTTGTTCCTGCCAAATTGCTCATTTTCCCTTTAAGATATTTTATGAATGAAAAGCAGAAGACAACCTACTTTTATGAAATACAAAAGATATCTTCATTTTATCTCTCTATAGTCTTTGAAGCATCCGTTTTTTTTTTTTTTTTTTGTTGTTATTTTTCCTTTAATTAATTTCATGATTGTTTTGGTCACAAAAGAACTCATAAAAGGAATTTGTTCCACTGTTCGCTCTCTCTTTTTCTTTCTATCCATCTGTTTGAAAACAAAAATAAACAAATCATAAATTTTTTTATGTGTGAATTTGAATACTCTCTAAAAGAATTAGAATTGTCTCTAAAAAGAGAGAAAGTGGGGGATGATTTTTTTTTTTTTTCATCAATAAAATTTTGACACTTGTCTGTCTTCCTCGTTTTCTCCGGATTATCAGAGGGAAATTCGTATAAAACGGTTGTTTGGCTTTGAATATAAATTGTTCTCTCTATTCCCCTCTCTTGGTTTTGAGATAAAATCTTTCTTTCTCTCTCTCTGCTTTTCAATTATTCAACTACCGTTTGTTTCTCGTTAATCGTTTATTCTGATAAAATGCCAGTTAATAATTGTCTATGAGAAGTCTTATAAGTGCTTTCAACCTCTAGAAACTATTAAAAGGGATTTTTAATTGTAACCATTAAATTACATCTTACAATATAGACGATTTTATTATTACTATATTGAAATCGTTATAGGTCTTCTATTTTATATTAGGGGTAGATAAAAGCAAAGTGTATTTTTTACAGATCTTACTATATAATTTTTTTTTGAGAAACATTAACAAAATTCTTCGATAACGATTATTTTTCTTAGGCTGAACGCACACCAATTAAGCATAAACGTTTTTGAACAAAACGTTTTTGCCTAAAACTGTTTTTTCAATGCTTTTCTATGGGTCATCGCACACCGAGGAGTCAAAACACATTTGAACATGATTCGACATCATTGAACAAAATTATTTGACATTGAGCTTTTTGCTCAATCCGTGTGCGTTGGCATTGAACAAAATGTTCTGCCATTGAGCAAAAAATGGTAACGCACACTGATTAGGCAAAAATGCTCAATGGCAAAACATTTTGTCTTAGGCTGAACGCACACCAATTGAGACAAAACGCTCTTGGACAAAACGTTTTGTTCAATTCCAATGAACATCGATTAGGCAAAATGTTTTTCCATTGAACAAAATATTTTGAGCATTTTTGCCTAATCGGCATGCGTTTGCTCAATGGCAGAACATTTTGTCGAATGCCAACGCACACCGATTGAGCAAAAAGCTCAATGGTAAAACATTTTGTTCATTGATGTCGAATAATGTCTAATTGTGTTTTGTCTCCTCGGTGTGCTTTGACCCATAGAAACCCTTGAAAAAACAGTTTTAGGCAAAAACGTTTCAGCTCAATTGGTGTGCGTTCAGCCTTATCAAATTTATTTAGCTCTATTTAGAATTTAAATCACACGGGTCCATATACAAAATATTGTAGGATACTTTGTTAAATAGAAATTGTTCGATAAATAATAAATAAATAATACTTTTATCAAGGTAATCTAAATCAGCTAAACTTATTTTTTTCTTACTTAAAGGTACTACCTCACTAATTCATTTTTCAATTAATTGCTCTAGAAAACTTCTGCCAGTTGTTAATTTTTAAGGAAATTCATCAATTGAAATTAAATTAAAAAATTCAGAATTTGTGTGTATCTCCCAGGAAATTTTACAATTTTTCAGTTCTTTAGTCTCGTTGCAATTTTTCTAAATTAATTGGTAGTCAATATAATTAAATCTTCTTGTCAGGAAGCCATCCTCCTCTACCTCTGTGATACAGCCCAGGAGGCGAAAGTGATGTCAAATTATTTATTCACTCTTTGATACAATTTATGAAAAAATTCAAAGCACGAAACGACAAAATATTTACACTTACAAATCTGAATAGCGTTAGCTGAATAAAAATCGATCACAACCCTTTCGTTTTGTAAAAGAAAAGATTTACATTATATTTATTTAAAATAATCCAACCGTCTATCAAACAATTTTGGTCATTTCATTGCTATATATGCATTAATAAATGTCATTTGAAATAAAAAATTGAACAGAAGCAACATGCTGAGGCTGTCCTTAATGACAGTGTCTCTTTCTCTCTCTCTATCTCTTCTACCACACGTTCGTTGTTGGCATGGCAACGTTGCTTCTACACCCGGGATCGGTGTCACCGACAGAAGCTGTCACGTGAATGGCATCTTCCATGCCTTCGGGGGCTTTTCTCTTCTCTCTTTTCTGATTAAAAGAGGGACAAACAATCAAAAAAAAATAAATTCCATTTCCTTTTTCTCAATTTCTTAATTAATTAATAGTTGACCTTATGTAATTCGGACTAATTTGAATGAGCAGATGTAAAAATTTCGATAAATTTCTTTTTTTTTACTTTCTCTTACCTATGTATATATGTAATATATATATAGAGAGAAAGTATTGGATTCATGTCAAAAATTCGATGTCGAGATTTTGATGGATCTTCACGTTTTGAGGTCCCCTGAATCCAAAAAAGTGGTTTTCGCGACATGGTCTGTCTGTGTGTCTGTGTGTGTGTCTGTGTGTCTGTGAACAAAATATCTCAAGAACGAAAAGAGCCAGGAGGTTGAAATTTTATATTTAAGTTAGGCACCCCCCATGGGACGTCACACGAAGCTTTTGAACAAAATCGACCAAAGAGTACTAGTACTTTACTGATGCACTTTTTCAGTTTTTTTCGATTTTCTCAAAATTTGCTCCAACGATTTTTTTTTAAATTCAAAAATCAATTATTTTTTAGATTCTCTTTAAAATGTATATTCTCATTTTGTGATTGAAATCTTCTGAAGACCACTTTACTCTTGTTCTCCATAGAAAAGATAGGAGAAATGGTTGCCATGGTAACAACATATAAATATTTTGCCATACTTATAAATTTTACATCTTGAAAATCGAATGTACCCTACTGTCGGAAACTAAATACATGTCGACACAAAAAATCTGGTGTGACAAGCACAGAACACAACTTTCGATTACCGAAGGTAAGAGAAAGTTGTGTGCTGTGCGCCAGTCACACCAGATTTTTTTTTAGAAATTTAAGTAATTTAAGAGTGAATTTTAACGAGTTTGATAATTTTAATTCAAGATAAAATTACACAATAGGCCTATCTATAAACATTCACACTTTTTTCTCATTCACACTCACACTCACACACACATTCACACAGTCTTTTCGGCAACTTAGGCCATTTAAGACTTTTGACGATAACCGTTGTAATTAATAAATCAATTTGTGGTTCAGGCATTTCTATTTAAGCCATCTGGTATCCAAATGGCTTAAATAAAATCATCGGACTGCCTGGGTCCGAACCCGCGACGTTTGGTATAGGAGGTAGGCACGCTACCTACTACGCCAGACCCGGGGCGTACGGAACATATGAATTGAGATGTAAAATTTATAAGTATGGGAAAATATTTATATTTTGTTACCATGGCAACCATTTCTCCTATCTTCCCTATGAAATACAAGAGTAAAGTGGTCTTCAGAAGATTTCAATTGCAAAATGAGAATATACATTTTAAAGAGCATCTAAAAAATAATTGATTTTTCAATTAAAAAAAAAATCGTTGGAGCAAATTTTGAGAAAATCGAAAAAACTGAAAAAGTATATCAATAAAGTACTAGTACTCTTTCGCCGATTTTGATTAAAAGCTTATTTTTCCGGTCCCGGGAGGTGTTTAACTTAAATATAAAATTTCAACCTCATATCTCAATTCCTTCATGCTTAAAATTGAACACACACACACCCACCCACACACACACACACAGACAGACCATGTCGCGAAAACCACTTTTTGGATTCAGGGGACCTCAAAACGTGAAGATCCATCAAAATCTCGACATCGAATTTTTGACATGAATCCAATACTTTCTCTCTATATATATATATTACATATATACATAGGTAAGAGAAAGTAAAAAAAAGAATTTAATAACTTTTGAAAATAGTGATAACAGAATTTTTCTATTATTTTTGATTTAATATCAAAGGCTATTACTATAAAATTTAATATGAAAGACTAAAAATATATATGCATATAGTAATATAATAAATTTCATTCATTATGGTCACTAAAATATTTTTACGGAATTAAAAATTTCGCATATATATTTTTATTATTTGATTGATTAAATAGATTAAATAAAAATGGAATTTTACTTTTAATTTTAATAATAATAATTTTTTTGGATTGATAGTTCAACTATTAAAAAAAGAAAGTTTTTTTTATTTCTCTTGACTTTTTGGCCAAGTAATCAATGAATTCAAAAAAAGAGCAAACGCCAAAAACAAACCAAATGGAACATAAAATTTTAGTTCCAATAAAAAGCTACCCGAAATGGCTATGATTTTTCGTTCTCACTGACATACTCTCTAATCACAATCAATTATTAAATTGAATGATGATGCTTTAAATTTTAATTAATACAATGCATGGGTGGGGGGGGATTATAAATCTTCTATCTCACAAATTTTACGACTATGTTTTATAAATAAATAAATTGAACATTTAAAATAATTAATCTATCATGCCAATATTGAATTTGTAATATTTTTTTTATGCATTTAGAGAAAAAACTAGAGAGAGTTAATTTTGGTTTAACAAGCATAGAGCATTGATTTTTCAAGAGAGAGGTTATGTAATAATTTTGTTTTATTTTAATTGCTCGTCAGTCATCGATACTAGTCTATCGACAACTAACAAAATACGAATATTATGGTAACAAATAAAAAAATTCTGTAAAAATAATTCGAAAATTTTAATTAAGAACTTTTTCGTCATCAAAGGCCATTTAGACCCCCGTCTCTATTTATTTCTTTTGGATTGGTAGCCAAATCCAATTGAAATAATTGTTACATGAGACGGGATGCTAACCCGCGACCCTTGATACAAATGGCCAGCAGGGTAATCACTACACCATTCGAAAATTTATCAAAACGAGTTTCTTTTGTTTATTTCTCTCCTTCCTCCAAAGTAGGGGAGACTGTTGTACCTTGGACCACTTTTTACATTTTATTTTTTTACGCCAAAGTTTTTTGAAATTATAATACTTGAACAGGATCCAGCCATAGTTTAAACCTTTCAGAACAACATAAGATATTGATAAATTATATATTTGTATAACTTTAGACAAGATAAATTAAAATATATTGATATGTAAATTGGTCCATGGTACACGATGTTCGTGTACCTTAGGACAGACCTCTTGTACCCTTTATAGAGATTAATATACATATTAGGCATATCCAGGCATTCTTATTTAAGCCATTTGGTATCCAAATTGCTTAAATAAAATCACCGGGCTGCCTGGGGTCCGAACCCGCGACTTTTGGCATACGAGGTTAGCACGCTAACCTCTACACCAAACCCCGAGGGCCCTACAAGCATTCTTCTTCATCACTGTCCTCGTTATCAGTGGATACAAGGCTTAACGCTTCATCTGAATCAGAGGAGGAACTTGATTTCTGCACAACACATGCGTTACAACGTCTTGGACCAGCGGTCCAAGGTACACGATGACTCAACCTGTGCACTGGTTTGACCACAGTGGTTAAAAGGGATCACCCGGAGTCCGCTAGGTTGCATCACTTACTAGATAAGTGGATTGGTCCAAGGTACAACAGTCTCCCCTACTAGTACTGATGTACTTTTTCAGTTTTTTTTTTCGAATTTCTCAAAATTTAGTCTAACGATTTTGATTAAAATTCATAAATCAACTATTTTTTTGATGCCCTTTAAAAAATATATCAGTGAAATTTTTCGTGAAACTTGTTTGAAGTACACTTTACTGATGTGAAATTTATTCGTAGCTCAGCGCCATCTATAGATCGCGTGGACTAAAAAATCCACTAGGACGTGGACTATTTTGGAACTTAGGTGCTAAGGGCAACTAAATATATCTCGACCTAAAAAATCTTGTGCGATCACACCAGATTTTTTTGAAGTTATTTCGGCTGCCTATGTTTATTTATTTATATGCCTATTAAATAAGACTATCTATGGGAAGCCTTCGGGGGGTTTTCAATGGTCTTGTTTTCGGGGATCACCTATCCCGATTTTCAGTAGCACTTGGCTTTGCTTAACATCATTTATCTTGGTGACTGTTCTTCTTCTTGCCAGAATCATTCTTCTTGCCAGAATCCCCCTTTAAATACTCTAATATCAATATATCGCATCAATTATTTAGAGTGACCCTTCCACCGAAAGCATCAAACATTTTGATGTCTTTTGTTTTTCGTCTGCTGCAAACTTTATATAAATTTGTCCATTTCGGGGGTAGGGTTAGCCCCATTGTCTTCTCTTCATCTTCTCTTATATTGAAGAATAACATTCATTGTATATAATTTCCATAGTAAATTTTCCATAACTCAAACACCTTTTAAATTAAAACTCGCCCTTACAATTTTGTAAAACAAAGTGTTATGTTTATATTAGAAATAATAATTTTATCGATTAGAGAATTATTCATAATTAGCTTTTGTTAATAAAAAAAAAAAGTTAGAAAGCCTCGCGTAATAAAGTTTAGTCATTAATTGTGTACTTTGCTACTTTAATTAAGCAAGCGTCCTTTTAAAAGCTATGGATTAATATTTTAAAATTGAGCTAGTGAAAAAAAAACAATATTACAGAATTTAAACAGAAAAATTCACTAATAACTTGAAATATTAAGTCCATGATGATTTTATGCATTCGCATTCTCATTTTATTTATCCGAGGTGGCATGAAAGTGTGGGTAGGCCTATTTGTATTTTTAAATTCTTTCATTCTATATATGAAAAATCTGGTTAAATATAAAATTTCAACATTCGTTCTTGAGTTATTTTGTTCACAGACAGAGTATGTCGCGAAAACCACATTTTGGATTCAGGGGACCTCAAAACGTGTGATAGGAGAAATAATTGCCATGGTATCAAATTGTCTATCTTGAATTCTAATATATCGGCGGGAAACTAAATATATCTCGACACAAAAAAAACTCTGGCGTTCCAAGCACAGAATACAACTTTAGATTACCGAAGGTAAGAGATAGTTGTGTGCTGTGCGACCATAATTAAGAAAATGCGAAGGAGGTCCAGGGGGGGGATATAAATTTTATTTACATCTTGAATTCTATCTAATAAAGGGCTTTCTGTCTGAAACAAAATACAGTATATGTCTATACGAAAAATCTGGTGCGACCAGTCACACCAGATTTTTTTTTTGATTCGTTCAAGTCGTCATGAATATACACAGACAAAACTACCGATAAATAATTGAAGTTTTTTTTTAAATATTTATTTTAGTTATTATTAAAATTTTAAAAAAATCATAAAAACCGCCTGGGGCTATGCAACCAGAAATGTTGCAGAGCAAGATCGGAGAAGGTTAGAGATGGCGTCGCCACATTTCGCATTATTATTAACTGGAACCGGTTACATCACTCTATGATTTCAAGTTAATTCAGAGGCTTTAAAATTTAGTACATAAATTAATAAAACTAATTTTCGATTTGCTTTATCCTAGAGACCTCTCCATTCCGAGAACTTGCGGGTTTCGATTCCTCTCTCGTTCGATTCAATGGTTTGGATAGAATATCCCAAAAGAAAAGGCATTCTTTCAATCTTTCCTTTTAGTTGATTTGAGATGGAAAGTAATTAAATTTCTAATTTAATTTATTGCATTTTTTAGTTTTCTAAAATAACTCTAATTCAATTAAAGTGAATAGATTTTTTTAACTTAAAAATCTAGAATTTATTTTAAATTTATTTCAAAATAAAATTCTAATTTTTTATTATAGAGCAATTAAAAAACAAATTAAATTTAAATTTGTAATCGTTGGCTCTAGATGAAACATGATAAGTAGGGAAATAAAAACACCAGCTGATATGTTTCAATATATTTATTATTACTTTTACCTAATTTTTTTTTTTACTTGTTTTATTTAAACTTCTAATTAAGATCATTATCATCTCTAGTTCTTATCAAAGCTTCTAAATCTAGCCTTCATGGAATATCCCTACTTTTTTATTAGGTCTGTCACTACTCTCTAGTGTAGGTTTAATTCTTCTCATATTTAAAAATTTTTCTTTGTCATTTATCTTCATATTGTTGCTTAATCATTAGAAAAAAATCTGGTGTGACTGCCACACAGCACACAACTTTCTCTTAACTTCGGTGAATCGAAAGTTGTATTCTGTGCTTGTCACACCAGATTTTTCGTGTCGACATATATTTAGTTGCCGCCGATATATTAGATTTTAAGATGTAAAATTCATAAGTATGGGAAAATACTTATATTTAAGTTTAGAGATTGCGGTAACCCAGTGAAACCCCACATATAAACACAACCTCAAATACTTATATTTTGTTACCATAGCAACCATTTCTCCTATATTTCCTATGAAGTACAAGAGTAAAGTGGTCTTCAAAAGATTTCAATAGCTAAATGAGAATATACATTTTAAAGAGAATGTCAAAAATAGTTGATTTATGAATTAAAAAAAAAAAAAACTTGAAAAATTACATCAGTAAAGTACTAGTACTCTTTGCCTAATTTTGTTTAAAAGCTTCGTGTCACATCTCAGGGGGGTGCCTAACTTAAATATAAAATTTCAACCTCCTAGCTCTTTCCGTTCTTTAGATATTTTTGTTTACATTCACACAGTCGCGAAAACCACTTTTTTGATTCAGGGGACCTCAAAACGCCGTCAACATCTCGACATCGAATTTTTTGACATGATCGCAATACTTTCTCTCTATATATATTTCATATATAGGTTAAGAGAAAGTAAAAAATATTTCAAAGAAATCAAAGTAAAAAAAACAAACAAACCAAGTTCATGTTTTAACAAAACGAGAAAATAATCCGTATATGAAAGTATGGTGGCAAGAAACATGAAATCTCGTCTCTCTTCTCTTATTGTTTATTTTCTCTCTAAAAGTTTTAATTTCTCTTTTTTTTTCTATCTTCTCTTTCCCTTACGTTTATCTTCTTTAATGTTAAGTCCAGATCCTCTTTAAATTAATGACGACCCTTAATTATTTTTTTTTCTTAACCTACCTCAAAGTTGAATTCCTGAGTGTTTTATGTGTACGAAGGCATTAAGCATTAAAAAAAATATTAAAAAAGAATTACCTTGCTGATTCAATTTTTAAAGTAAAAAAATCACCTTTATAAAAATATTTTTTGTGGTAAAAAAAATAAAAAAAAAATCTGGTGTGACTGGCGCACAGCACACAACTTTCTCTTACCCTTCGGTAAGAGAAAGTTGCGCACTGTGCTGGTCACACCAGATTTTTTGTGTCGAGATATATTTAGTTTCCGCGGTAGCACCTTAGTTTCAAACTTGCATTTTAAATGTTGACTGCTTCAAATAAACTGGTTATTTTTCAAAATTTTAATCTCATATTTGGACATTTTATACACAATATAGAATCGTAAATAAATACAAAATTTCATAAGAATTGGAAAAAAAAATTTTAAATGCGTAAAAAGTTCCAAAAGGGGACCCCCTTTTGAATCGAAATTAACATACAAATCCCTATAGGAAATTAACATTAGGCCTATGCGAAGATTAGGTGGAAAGTTTAAAACGCGTAGAAAGAGAGAAGATAATTTTGTGAGAGAGAGAGAGATATATATGTTTTCTCCGAAACAATTACAGGCAGAAATAAAATAAAAATAAATGGGAATTTAAATAATAATTGATTTTTAATCTAATAAAAAGAAAAAGATTTAAATTCCGTTACCATGGCAACCATTTCTATCTTTCCTATGAAGAACAAGAGTAAAGTGTGCTTCAAACAATTTTGAGGGCAAAACGAGAATATACATTTGAAAGAGCATCTAATAAATAACACTAGTCGACAAAAATGAACTTTTTTTCTTTCACAAGAATGAAGATATGAAATTCTAGAAGTATTTTTCACCCTGAATTCAGATATGTAGTTAGAATTTTTCCATCAGGCACAGTTTTAGAGATATAGAGCAAAATAGATTTTGGTCGAAAATGGGCTCTAAAACGGCTTTTATTTAGAATGTTCAAATTATTTTTAACGCCGCACCCCGTCAAATTATGCAGATAGTTAGAATACATATAAATTTTAAGTTTCATTCCAATCGGAGGTCATTTAGACGTGCTGCAAACGGCTTAAAGTTTCAAAAAATCGAAATTTTCAAGATTTTTTTGCTTTGGTCACCCCTAATACAATTTTAGATACCCCTGAATGCAAAACACATATATGTACGATATTCTATAGTTCTTTGGCTTTCTAAAAATCATTCATTCATAAAAATCTGCTAATTATTAACGAAATTATGAACAAAAACGTGAGCAAAGAAAAAACCCAAGTACATTCACTGGACGAAAAAAATGGACCTCTTGTTCTTTAAGAAGTATAAAGAAAGATATGAGATTCAAAAAATATTTTTTTTTAATAATATATAATAAAGTTAGTGCCCGTGACTCGATGCTCAGAGAGGATACATTAGCTTCTCGTGGATAGGGTTCGCTTTTTAATTCAATTGAAGTCCATTTTTTTCGACCAGTGAGTGTACTTGTGTTTTTTCTTTGCTCACGTTTTTGTTCATAATTTCGTTAATAATTAGCAGATTTTTATGAATGAATGATTTTTAGAAAGCCAAAGAACTATAGAATATCGTACATATATGTGTTTTGCATTCAGGGGTATCTAAAATTGTATTAGGGGTGACCAAAGCAAAAAAAATCTTGAAAATTTCGATTTTTTTGAAACTTTAAGCCGCTTGCAGCACGTCTAAATGACCTCCGATTGGAATGAAACTTAAAATTTATATGTATTCTAACTATCTGCATAATTTGACGGGGTGCGGCGTTAAAAATAATTTGAACATTCTAAATAAAAGCCGTTTTAGAGCCCATTTTCGACCAAAATCTATTTTGCTCTATATCTCTAAAACTGTGCCTGATGGAAAAATTCTAACTACATATCTGAATTCAGGGTGAGAAAATGCACTAGGTTCACTAATCAGATATCTTGTGAAAAAAACCTTGTCGACTAGTGTAATTGATTTTTGAATTTTAATCAAAATCGTTAGAGCGAATTTTGAGAAAATCGAAAAAAACTGAAAAAGTACATCAGTAAAGTACTAGTACTTTTTGGCCGATTTTGATTAAAAGCTTATTTTGTCGGTCCCGGGGGTGTTTAACTTAAATATAAAATTTCAGCCTCATAGCTCAATTCCTTCATGCTTAAAATTGAACACACACAGACAGACAGACAGACAGACAGACACACAGACACACAGACAGACCATGTCGCGAAAACCACTTTTTTGGATTCAGGGGACCTCAAAACGTGAAGATCCATCAAAATCTCGACATCGGATTTTTGACATGAATCCAATACTTTCTCTCTATATATATATTACATATATACATAGGTAAGAGAAAGTAAAAACAGAAATACCGTACTGTATTGTTAAAAAAAGCAACTTTCGATTATTGTAGGTGTAGGTCTGGATTAAATGGGGAAATTTACTAGAGTATTTTGGGACTGAAATTTTATTTAAAAAAAATCTTTTTAGAATCACATCACTATAGTGTTTTTTCCATTGAGTTATTCTGCCAATTTAGGTATATCTACTTTATCTAGTGACCGATCAAAATTTTAAATATTTACATAGTTTATTGAAATCACTTTTCTCGGAAATGTAATCTGATAAAAAAAAGTGAATTACCCATACCCCTGATTATTTTTTTTTTAATCGAGCGTTTTAATATAAAACAAAAATATTTAAAATTAAAAAAAAAAATAATATATATATATAGCAATATATTATTAATAAAACATAATGTTTATTTTATTTGAAAATCAAAATGCAAAATAGACATGAATCATAATGATTATCATACATCAACAACCTATATGACGATTTGTTTGTTTTTAGTGGAACGTTTTGGGTTATAATTTTTATATGGTGCATAGCAATGTGTAATAAATCAAAATCCAATGTCCAGATACTCTCTCTCTTCTGTCATATGAATGTATTCCCCTTGTCATAGGAGGTAATGTCATCAGAACGACATGTCCTGTTGTTGGTGAAGAAAATATAGATGTATACCTCTAAAAACAATGTGCAATAGAAACATCGATCCTTTGGAATAGAACAAGAAATTCGCTCGTACTAAACATACATTCACATATGTATATATTTGGTGGAAATGTTTAGATATAGCATACCTAAAGGCTTCAAGGAGAGAGAGAAAGTGGAGGGAGAGATAGAGCGCTAGCTAGCTGTTGTTTTCCAGTAAATTAACCACATCTCACTTGATATATATTTTCTGCTAAATATACAGTATTAGTCAATTTATCTAAGACCTTTATGGTGGTAGCAGTACTTCATGCTTGTTGGTCATGAGCACAAAATTTCAAGTACCAAATTAACTACACCGCTTGAAAAGGGTTATAAAATTTCTTCCTCGCTAAGTGTTCAAAATGAATTTCTAAGAATGTGATTTTGAGATATAAAGTTGAAAGAGAAATAGGTGGATTGAAATTTTAATTTAAAAGCTAACATAACAATACGCATCCCACGATGCATTTAGCTTCATTGTTATTATTTACTAATTTTGTGTTTTATTACTTTCTCTTACCTCTATATATGTTAACATATAGAGAAAGTATTTGGTTTCATGTCGAAAATTCGATGTCGAGATTTTTTTTTTTTAACATTCACACTTTTTTCTCATTCACACTCACATTCACACAGTCTTTTAGGCAACTTAGGCCATATAAGACTTTGACGATAACCGTTATTTATGAATTTTTCTATATTAAGGGTCCAGGCATTTATTTAAGCCATTTGGTATCCAAATGGCTTAAATAAAATCATCGGACTACCTGGGGTCCGAACCCGCGATGTTTGGTATACGAGGTTAGCACCGCTAACTTCACGCCAAGCCCCGAGGGCATGTCGAGATTTTGATGGATATACATGTTTTGAGGTCCCCAGAATCCAAAAAGAGGTTTTCGCGACATTGTCTGTGTGTCTGTATGTGTGTGTCTGTATCCAATTTAAAGCATGAAGGAATTGAGCTAGGTGGTTGAAATTTTATATTTAAGTTAGGCACCCCTCTAGAGGGTGAAAATAAGATTTTAAACAAAATCGGCCAAAAAGTACTAGTACTTTACTGATGTTTTTTTTTTCAGTTTTTTTTTAGACTTTCTCAAAATTCGCTCCAAAGATTTTTGATTAAAATTCCAAAATCAATTATTTTTTAGATGCTCTTTAAAATGTATATTCTCATTTTGCCATTGAAATCTTCTGAAGACCACTTTACTCTTGTACTTCATAGGAAAGATAAGAAAAATGCTTGCCATGGTAACAAAATATAAATATTCTCCCATGGTTATAAATTTTACATCTTGAATTCAAATGTACTGTACTGCCGGAAACTAAATATATCTCGACACACAAAAAATCTGATGTGGCAAGCACAGAACACAACTTTCGATTACCGAAGGTAAGGGAAAGTTGTGTAGGTGTGCCACCAGTCACACCAGATTTTTTTTCCTTGACTTCCTCACCCCCAGAATATTCCTCTTACCAAACAACAAACATTCGCCAGTTATTTATTTTTCTCAGAAAATTCCTGGAAATAAAATTTAAACAAAAAAGTATTCATGTAGTTATTTGCTAAGTTAATTTTCTGCTTGGTCGGTAATATCTAAACATACCTCTTATATAACTTTGTTATATTGACTTTGACGAGTAATAAATAAATAATTCAACTTTATTTTTTCCATTTAATTGACTTTTCAATTGGCATTTCAATTTTTCTAAATTAGCAATCTTCTCTTGTAATTTAAAGACAGAGAACGAACAAGTCAGACGGAATAAAGGGAGAGGAGTTTACGAATAAAATATCTGAAATTCAACAAGAGAGAGAGTGAGTGAGGAAGAGTGTTTGTTGTTTTGCATCCGGGCATACAATTGTATGTCTCAAGACGCGATTTAAGGACTCCACAAGAAATGAGAATGGATATTCAAGGGCCAACCAGCCAACCAACTTGGAGCAAACTAAACGACAATATTTCTTATTGGTTTCTTCGTCTTCTTTGTGTCTCATTTGCTTTTGTTTATAGTGTTGTCTTCTTCGAATTGATTCGCTTTTTAATTAATTTCTCATCTAAACTTATTGTCTCCCTATATTAGGTACATGTATTTTATATGTCAAAATATAAGATAAATAAAAAAGTCAAAATTATTTGATAATTTGAAAATAAGCCTGCTGATAGGCAAATGAACTCAATAAATGTTCTCTGAGTTCAGTTTATCTAAATCTTTTTTACTTTCTCTTACCTCTAACCCTATATGTTAATATTTAGAGAGAGAAGTTATTGGATTCATGTCAAAATTCGATGTCGAGATTTTGATGGATATACACGTTTTGAGGTCCCCTGAATCCAAAAAAAGTGATGTGTCTGTGAACAAAATAGTTACAAGAACGAAGAGAGCTATGGGGTTGAAATTTTATATTTATAGTTAGGTAACCCCCCTCCTGGGATGTAACATGAAGCTTTTGAACAAAATCAGCCAAAGAGTACTAATACTTTACTGAAGTATTCTTTATTTTCCTTCGGTCAGTTTTTTTAATATTCAATTTTATTTTTTTAGATGCTCTTTCAAATGTATATTCTCATTTTGCTCGCAAAATTGTTTGACGTACACTTTACTCTTGTACTTCATAGGAAAGATAGGTAATAAATGGTTGCCATGGTAACAAAATATAAATATTTTTCTCAAATTTTATATCTTGAATTCTAATATGTGGACCGTTTATTTTGAAGTGGTGTAAGTCCATTCTATTGTTTCGAGAAAATGAGGTTAACATATCTGTTAAAAATCTAATCTACGACCACATTTTCCAATTGTACAAAACATGGCAAGTTCAGTAAAATTCCCATGTTTTGTACAATTGAAAAAGTGGTCGGTAAATCCATTTTTTTTTAATAACACAGAATTTATGCTTAAACTAATGTTAATTTTCTCTTGATAACAATAGTGGTAAATGGACTTACAAATTTCCACGTTTCGTACAATTAAAATTGGTCTGGCGGAAACTAAAGATATGTCACCACACAAAAATAGGGTGTGACTGGTCGCACTGGATTTTTTTATCTGTATTCTTCAAATAATAAAAATCCCCGAATGATTTACCCTAAATATTTTTTTAAACAATAAATAATTTTGTTTTTGGCTATTATTTTGCTAAAGTTAATAACATTAGTTGAAACATTTCTTGTTAAGGTCTTCCCTCTTGTTTTTAATCTGTTTAGGGAATCTATAAAATTTTAATTTAATCAGCCTGCAGAATAACACATATGTACCAGACTATCTAAATATTTTTTTGGACCCAGAAGATTTTTTTAAAACTCTCTATTCTTCAAATAAACCATTAAATGATTGCATCCTCGTTACTTCAACAATAACATATCTCCAGCCACAGATTCACCCCCTTAACCATTTAAATTTTCAAAACTCATTTACGTGATTGAAATTTGATTTCCCCAATTTCTCTAAAATTTCTAACCAATACTGTCAATTAATCAACAACCTAATAATTCTCTTTTTCAAAATTTTCCTTGGATAAATTACTTAGTTTTAGAAACTAAATATCAACACAATATTTGTGTTTGTATTCGATATATTAACTCCCTCTATATATTGTACAAACACAATAAGTAATTTTCCAGTGAAATTTAGTATAACAGAACGGGATTGAAAGATAGACATTCCTTAATTAACCGAACACTACTAAACTCATATTCATTACTAAATTGGTAATAAATGTGCCTGTTTATGCGTGTACAATTTTAATTTACAAATAACATGTCATAATTTGAAACTAGATTGCATATGAACCTAAATCGTCCCTTCATGTTAATATATGAGTGTCTGTTTATCTGCTGCGTAGCTCTAACCCTATTTGAGTAATTTGCTTTCAAAAGGGCCTTATTTACTTGTTATTCAATTACGCGGATAAGGGAATGTCTTAAATATTAAATTACATGAGAGTTATAACTTGAAAAGGCAAAAAAAAAATGAATATCTCCCTACCTGGAATTAATATATTTTGAAATTTTTATTTTTTGACAAAAAGAAATAATAATGATTGATTGATTTTGTCTTTAAAGAATATAAAATTTTATACTACTCGAAATTTTTCATATTCATAAAAAATTATTCCCTAGAGTAAAAAAAAGCCACTTTGATAAAAAAAAAGAGGCTATCATCAAATTATCTTATAAACTCGGGCAAAAAAGTTCCAATAGTACTTTTTTTTTTTACAATGAGTTGATTTTAGTTTGACTTTTTGAAGGCGTATCAAGTGATGGAGAGGAACTGATAATGAACAACCGATGACCTTAGGGGACTCGTTGCCATCCATCATCATACGCACTTACTTTCTTTCCCTTCCATCTATGGGCGCATTCCCGAGGGACTTCGGGGATTAAATTCTTTGCAAGATGGGCGTTATAAAAATGAAATGTTTCTTTTTAACTTCCATGAAAACCTCTTTTCATTTTTTTTTTTTTTTTTACTTCCATAAAAAAAAGAGTTTGCTCTCCCTAATATAAATATATGCAGGGTATTATCCGTTACAAAAGAAACACTAAAATTGAATATAATCTATTTATAAATTAAATATTCATTAAACAAAAGCAAAGTGTCGAGTGATTAGGAATTAAAATAATTTTTTGATCCAAATGTGTAAATGTTTCGATCAATCTTCAGGTCACAGAACTATCGTGCCATATACATTGTTGATGAATCATGGAGCGAGTAAACACTCCCCGAATTCATGGCTTTTTTTTTAATATTTACAACGGGACTTTCGCCGGAAGGAAAGACAACGATGACAACGATGTTAATGTATTCTTATGTACATTTCTATCACCCTCGGGTGTCATCGTTGCCCTCTCATCTCGTTAAAATTTCTGTTATATATAAAATAAAAAAATAAAATAAAAATATTTGCCACACAGCTCTGTGGAAGTTAGAATTATTTAGACTTTGTCAGTCAACTATAGGTTTGTTCGTTTCACTTGCCATGGCTATTTTTGAGGTCGAGGGTCCGGTGGCCTGGTGCTCCGGAAAGGCTGGAGATCCTGGGTTCGATTTCCGGGGGCCATGGGATGTTTGGTCTCGTCAATAAATAACACTCACAGCTTTGTTAGATATATATATCTATGACCCAGTTAAGTCCGAAGAGAATCGAGATGTTTTGAATACTAATATCTAATTCAAATATATAAATCTCGAAAATATTTGACTATAATGGCTATTTTTGTCAAAAGGTGCAAATTTTGCAAGTTTTTCTAGTGTGAAAAAAATGAAACGAACAGAATGTAGGGCAAAATGTGTAAATTATACTGCAATGGGATGCGAAACGAACAGACCTAATATAATGTTTATGATACAATATTAGAAAACATTATTTAATGATAATTTTCATATAAACAATAGCTTATCTCGCTTATAAATTACCTTATTGTCATTTGTATAAATCATAATAAGTAGCTAGGCTAGTCTCAGTTTTAGAGCTAGTAAATGAAATTTTTATGCTTTGCTTAAAATCATCTTCTTTTGCGCTTTATTAATTTTCGTCTCATTTTTTTTTTTTTTATTATTATTCCTTCTTGGAGACCCTCACAAAAACTTCCATTAAACCATAAAAAATTGATTTTATATGAAACTGCGGGAAAATATTTTCCAACCAGAAATTCTATTAAACACACGCAGATAGAGAGAGATGTGGAATTCAAACAGAGCCGTAACATTGCATTATTAAATTAAATGTTTACGGCTTTGTGGATTATAAAATCACTCCCTAATCATGTATTATGATAAATTTTTTATAGTTATTCTTTTAGAAAGATTGATAAAAATTTATAAAATTTCCATATTTCTTTTTCGAAACCTTTGCTGGCTTTTATTCAGTATTTGCCAAAAATTCTAAACTATTAGTGACTTAACTTACAAAATTTGGCACCCCTGAAGCAATCAATTTAATTTCGAGATATTTTTTGGAATGTAATATCTCTCTGGGCCGGGCTTTTTTTGCCCTTGGTTTATATCGAGAGTTTAAATCTAATCCCATTAGGTTTTTAAAGAATTTTGAAATGTCTCCATTAAAATGACTTTTCAGTTGGTGAGTTAGTGGCTGTAGATACTGTAATGATGGGGGCTGCGAGGATGCAGCCAAGGAAGT
>JAKCPI010013320.1:0-84845 GCA_023213315.1 Euborellia annulipes | reverse complement strand
GGGAATAATCAGGCGAAGAAGGTTAATATTAGGAAAATTTTAAAATGAAAAAAAAAAAATATATTTTTTTAAATTATTTAAATTCTTTTTTAGCATCTGATGTCATTTAGTCCAAATCCTCAATTTTTAAAATTAATTAGTATCTAATGCCTAATTTAGACAAATTTTTAGTGGCGATACCAGTTTTTTCTTATGAAAGAAATATGGAAAATAATTGATAAATACTTTGACCCTTTCTTTATATTTTGATAACTTTTCTCCTTTAAATCAACAGGAAATACGCATGTGTCTCTGTGTTTGTGTGTATGTGTGCGTTTGTGTGAGTGAGAGAGAAAGAGAACGAAGCCAAGGTTCAATTCATTCAATTCATTTTAACCTCAGTACAAAATAGAATAGCCAAAATGATGAAACTATTTCTGTGTTGTATTTTTTTAACATTTTCCATATGGCCATTTGCATCGGCACAAGTGTTTCGGTCGCGTTTCCAACCCTTCATCAACCCATATCCCAAATATGAAACTCTGCCCTTGGATGGTGATCCCGGTGAACCACTCTTTGTTACGCCCTATTTGGAAAAAGATCAAGCTAAGGAAGCGAGAAATCTTGCCAAGTGCAATTTGGGCAATGTCGAAAGTTATAGTGGATATTTCACAGTGAATAAGACTGTTAACTCAAATATGTTCTTTTGGTATTTCCCATCGGAGGTGAGTTTTTTTTATTTAAACTCGGTATTATATCAATATATCCAACCCATATTCACTATATATATATATATACTAGAAGTGATCAATAAAACATAAAAAATAACCTCTAAGGAGGGAGAGCTACTGATATTGATTTCGAAATTAAAAAAAAATTCATTCTATTATTGTCTTTGCGATTATTATATTAAATTATATGGACCTTGTTATGCATGAATGAACCAAGCGCCATTATGATCGAAATTGAGATAAAACCGTCATCTTGTAGGGAAAAAGATCTACTATTTTAATTAAATCACATTATTACTCTATCCCTTTGTTTATATAAAACAAGGAAAAAAGTCATTGGGTTTGTTTACAAATATGCAAATTAAATAGCCTTTATCTAATATTTAGGTGCTTGGTTCCTTCGTGCATAACATCGTCCATATGTGATATCACGACGAGGTTCACAAATTCAAAAAAAAAAAAACAAAATTAAAAAATAAATATTACCTGAGACATAGTCATTGAGAGGAAATGCAACTTGAAAATTTTAATTATTAAATTAATGATGTGGTCAGAAAACAAATTTTAATTATTATTCAAGAAAAAAATATTTTTGTTTTTATTTAATTATTCTTTCAGAGGCTGTAGCTTCCATTAAACATATCAGAATTATTTGCTTTTGTTGAGCCTTCACCACCCTTGTTCCTTAGGACCACCCATTTAGAGACTCTACCTAGCATTGTTTGTTTACAATTCAAGAAATATTATTTCCTTTAGAAAATAGGCTAATAAATAAATAAATCCTCAAAGTGCGTTTTCACTAAATGAGAGAATGCTCGTTTTATCCCTTCAATTATTATTTCTTTCTCTTTTTTTCAATGAACAAATTTTCTTCATTTTCTACTACTTTTTTATTATTCATGATTATTATTTTTAGAATAGACCAGAGACTGCGCCGGTAGTTTTATGGCTCCAAGGTGGTCCAGGAGCGTCATCTCTTTTCGGTCTTTTTGAAGAACATGGTCCCTTCTCAATCGGGAAAAATGCAACTTTGAAACCAAGAAAATACTCATGGACCAAACATCAACATATGATCTATATAGATAATCCTGTAGGAACAGGTATATAAAATTTTTTTTTTTATCATAAAAAATGTAACTTAAATTTCTTATTTTTTTAGGTTTCAGTTTCACTGATTCTGATTCCGGATATGCAAATAATGAAGTTGATGTTGGAGCTAATTTATATGAAGCTATTCAACAATTTTTCGATTTATTCCCCAATTTAAGAATGAATGCATTTTATGTTACTGGCGAATCTTATGGAGGTAAATATTTCATAAAAAAATGTGACGCCAGCTCCGAGCAGCGCACATTAAGATCTCGTACTCACGAGCACATCTAAATTTGAGATTTTTATTTTAACTAAAAATAATTCTTTTTTTTTAAGGGAAATACGTTCCTGCTCTCTCTTACACAATACATAAAAAAAATCCACTTGCTAAAAAAAAAAATTAATTTCCAAGGTATAATTCTTTATTATTGATTATTATTGATCTAAATAATTAACTCGAAATTATTTCCAAAAGGTTTAGCGATTGGGAATGGACTTTCTGATCCTGAGAATCAACTGCTCTACGGAAATTATCTTTATCAATTGGGGCTTATTGATGACAATGGACGTAAAAGATTCCAACAAGCGGAAAACAAGACCAGGGAGCACATAGAAAAGTAAGAAATCGAAAAATCTTATGCCCGTTTGCACCAACATATTCTTATATCTTAAGCTCGACTTACATCTTTCAATTTAATTTGAAATCAGAAAATCGGGTCTTAAGATCCTCTATTTGTGCCTCCATCGTATAAATAATAACAATTAGATATATTTATTTCAAAAAAATATATATCCTAAAACAGCAATTTATTGCCAGACAACTGTGTTTGCACATTCTCACAGTTTCGGCCGAAAAAGGACCATCATCAGGCCTGAAACATACAAATTATTATTTCAAATTTCACATCGGGTCAATTTGACATATTCTTTTTCTTTAAAATACAATGGAAAAAATCACAATTATGATTTTTTACAATTTTTAAGATTACAGACAATATTTCTTTGATCGGAACACAATTTTTTTTATGAATAATTTCAAGACTAAGTCACTTTTTTTTGTCATTAAATAAAGTGACTTATACCCGTATTCTTAGTCGTTCCTTAAGGAAGAAGGCATCCTTATATCTATACATTTATATAGGTATAAGGATTCCTTCTTCCATAAGGAACGACTATGAATACGGGTATTAGTCTTGAAATTATTTATAAAAAAATTTTTTGTTCCGAACAATGAACAATATTATCTGTCATCTTAAAAATTATAAAAAATCATAATTGTGATTTTTTCCATTGTATTTTAAAGAAAAAGAATATGTAACCATATGTAAAAGTGACCCGATGTTACATGAAGTATGAAATTTGTATGCTTCAGGCCTGATGATGGTCCGAAACTGTGAGAATGTGCACAGTTGTCTGGCAATAAAATCCTGTATAATAAAGTGCAATACTTTGTTTTGATTATCGTGAACTCCTTCATACGAATTTAAAAGAAGTAAACATCCAAGAAAAAAATTGAAAAATCTTAGTTCAAGAGGCTACAGGGCCTTGAATAATTTTATATTAAGGTTTCAAATAAAATAAATATTTATATTTTCTAGAGGTGAATGGTCGGAGGCTTTCTCTTGTTTTGATAATCTCTTAAACGGCGACATGACACCATCTCGAAGTCTCTTCTACAACCTGACAGGCTTCACATATTATTTCAATTACTTACAATGCCATGAACGATCCTCGCCAGATGTTGGCACTTTCGTGCAACGACTCGAAAGCCGAAAGGCTTTGCATGTGGGTAATAGCACCTTTCATACCGATAACAAAGTGGAAAAACATCTTATTGATGATGTCATGCAAAGTGTTCGACCCTGGATCGAAGAACTCGTACTCAACTATCGGGTACTCATCTATAATGGTCAGCTCGATATCATCGTCGCTTACCCTCTAACAGTTAACTATCTAAGGAATATGAACTGGATCTATCGCAAGGAATATTTGGAGGTATTATTAATTTTTTTTTTCATTTTTAAAGTGAAACTTTTATTTGATGGCCTCAAATTTTTTCGCCCTTCTATCAGTATTAGGGAAAAAAGAATCGATACTTACTAGTATCGATACTAGTACTTTTTTACTCGATACTTTTTTCGATACTTTACTCATATGAGTACTTGATTGCCGGTATCGAATGAGTAGTAGGCCTACTCATTCAAATATAATTTTTTTTTTTAAGTCTTCGGCATCTTAGTTCATATAGAAGTTTCACAAATATTTTAATTACAATTCTGCAAAGAATATCGCATGTTCTTTTATGTTTTTTTTTTTTTTTTGTCAAGAAAAATCTGGTGTGACTGGTCGGACTGCACACAACTTTCTCTTACCTTCGGCAATTGAAAGTTGTGTTCTGTGCTTGTTAGGAGAGATTTTTTGTGTCAACATATCCTTAGTTTCCGGCAATATATTAGAATTTAAAATATAAAATTTAAATACATACGTACATTATATTTTGTTACCATGGCTTCTTCTTATCCTATGAAGTAGAAGAGTAAAGTAGCCTTCAAACAATTTTGTCTACAAAATAAGAATATGCATTTTAAAGAACATCTAAAATACCTGGTATAATTGATTTTTAAACAAAATTGTTAAAGTCAATTGTGAGAAAAAAAAATGAAAGAGTACATCAGTAAAGTACTAATACTATTTGGTCGATTGGAATGAAATTCCTTCTCATGCTTGGGACATGAATACTTAGCTAAAGAATAAAATTCGAGTATCGAGAGTTCTTTCTTTATTGAGTTATTTAATTTGATCCAATTTTTTGATATTTCAGTTGAAATTCATTCAGATGATTGTGAAAATGACGTCAAATTCAAGCTAAAAGGGAATCGCCTCCTTTTAATGGCAATTTCAAGAAAAGCAATAAAATAGGCATTTAAAAACAATAAAATCTCTTTCAGAGAAATTTACATAAACATTATGTTTTGATATTTTAACTGGAATCGATCTTCTTGAAATTTAATATTTTTTCACAATAAATTAAATTAATTTCAAGTGAAATATTAAAAAATGAGGCTAATGGGAATTACTCAAAAACGAAAAAACTCTCGATACTCAAATTTAAGCCAAATGTTGCCAGTATCAGGGGCGGATTAAAGCAAGTTTTTCGGGGGGGGGGCGTTTTTTTTTTTTTTTTAATTTTTTATTCAAGGACTTTGTCGGCATCTATGGCCATTTAGACCCCTTTCCTATTTATTTAAATTGATTGGTAACAAAATCAATTGAACTGAAATTAAAGAGCGGAAATCATAATTTCTTTAGATTATTAGTTTTTATAACATTTTGAATTTCTTCTCTGGGGGGTGGGGGCGATTGCCCCCACCGCCCCCCTTTAATCGGCCCCTGGCCAGTATTTCAAGAAATTTCAATCACATCAGCCAAAGGCTACTAGTACTTTACTAATATATTTTTTCAGTTTTTTTTGATTTCTCAAAATTCACTCTAACGATTATGACAATAAATATTTTACACATTTTCCTGAGTCCTGAGGATCGCAAGTCTGACCGAAACTTCTTCGTGAAGTGCCTAATAAACAAAATAAAAATAGCTGCTTTCTTTATTTCTTACTACAACTTTCACTTATTTTCGTTAATTTAAAGTTACATTCTCTAGTTGTCTACCACATTTTTTGTGTCGAAATAGATTTGAAGACACCCCGAAAGACCATTTTGAGGGGCCCACTTTTTTGGAATCAGACCCTCAAAACGAGTTTTCAATCAATATCCTTGACATCGAATTTTTGACACGATCGCAATATTACAAATAGGCCTAATTAAATTAAAAATATATATACAAATCAAAACTTTAAGTATTTATTTTTGAAATTTTATATTAAAATAATAAAATGGCTGTTGTATGTTAATCTTAAGGAAAGGCTGCAGATCTACTTTCCTTAAAGTGCGCGTCTCGGGGTGCTAATTTTGGGACTTTCCAGCTGCCACAATTTTGAAGCTATCGACCTGAATTTTTTTTTTTTTTAAATTAAAGCTATTTAAAATATCTACAAATAATAGAAGCCCTTTTTTTGATTTTCGAAAAAAAAAATTTTTTTTTAGATTAATCGCATTAAATAAAAGATATTTTAAAAAAAAGGAGCTCTATAAGTTGTAGATAATTAAATTAGTAATCATTGTGTTAAAAAATAATTAATTTTTTGCCTTTAATTAATTAGCTGGAAAGTCTAGAATTAAATGGAACAAGTTACGTGTATTCCAATAGGGGAACACTAACGCCATCTCGTGCCGCCTCGAGTCAATCGTGCTTTAACGGTTTTTCGAGACGCGCACTTTAAGATTAAAAAATAAAACTTAATTTCCAAGAAAAATATTTTTCTCAAATCTCGGGGGAGGCAATTATCCTCTTAACTTCCTTCCCTTGTATCCGCCCTTGATTCAACGTGTCCGGGCCTCTCCCAGTGGACATAATAAAATAAATAAATACCGTAAAGACGATTATTATTTAATGCCATATTGAAATTGTTCCGTCCCAATTTTAAGTTGAAAAGGTCTAAAGTAATGATTTCTTTTTTTTCGGACTCTAACTGAAATCTTTAGTTAATGTTAGTTAAGATCATAACTGGTTGCCATTGCCAGTAAGCGAATTTACTGGTAGTAATACAGCAGGAAATACGAGAAAATTTTTCCAATTTAACGAAAATTAATAAATCCGACACAAGAGGCAGCACTTGTCAAGAGAGCCTTAGAGTTATGCAAAATCTTGTCATAAAAGATAATTTGTTTGCCTAGTTAATAGGAAGGATCACCTTTGACTAGCAAAATCATTACTAGGCTAATAAAAATTCAGAGATGCTCATTTAATTATTTAAAATAGTCATTCTCGAATTTTTTTATTGATGATACATGAAATTTATGCAAACGAAAGTTTTCGTTCTATTCTCACCCATATCACATATTTTGGCCCTTTCTAAATCATCTGGATCTGCCACAATCGATCCAAAAATATATTTTATTTAAATTTGATGAAGCTCAGGAATCTTTTTCACAATATTCAATAGGATTCGGACCAAATGGTTCAATTAAAAGTCACAAGTTTTTGAAAAAACTTTATTTGACCCTAAACAATGTTTCGTCCACTTGCTGTAGGACTTCTTCAATGAATGGGGTCATAGCAAGGGCGGATACAAGGAGGGGGGGGGGGTAAAGGGGGTAATTACCCCCCCCCCCCCCGAGATTTGAAAAATATCTTTTTTTGCAAAAAAATTTATTTTTAACGTAAAATTTTAAAAATTAATACTTAAAAATTTGATTTGTATTTATATTCTGGCAAACAAGTACAGAATGGGCCTTTAAATTACTGAAATTAAAAAAAAATAGTGTGCTGTGCGACGAGTCACGCCAGATTACCCCCCCCCCCCGAGAAACACCTCTGGATCCGCCCTTGGGTCATAGAGAGCCATATTATACAAAATTATTAAACAGACGGGGCTTAACAAAATACAACATGTTTCTTTCAAAGTCAGCAAATAATTTGAAAGAAACATGTCTATGTGTATTTTGTGTTAAACCCCGACTGTTTAATAATTTTGTATAATATGGCTCTCCATGACTCCTAAAGAAGTACTACATACAGCAAGTGGACGAAACATTGTCTGGGGTCAAATAAAGTTTTGTTCAAAAACTTTTGACTTTTAATTGAACCATTTGGTCCGAATCCTATTGAATATATTACTTTCTCTTACCTCTATATATATGTTAATATATAGAGAGAGAAAGTATTGGATTCATGTCAAAAATTCGATGTCGAGATTTTGATGGATATACATGTTTTGAGGTCCCCTGAATCCAAAAAAGTGGTTTTCGCGACATGGTCTGTCTGTGTGTGTGTCTGTGAACAAAATATCTCAAGAACAAAAAGAGCTAGGAGGTTGAAATTTTATATTTAAGTTAGGCATCCCCATGTGACGTGACACGAAGCTTTTGAACAAAATCGCCCAAAGAGTTCTAGTACTTTACTGATGCACTTTTTCAGTTTTTTCCGATTTTCTCTAAATTTGCTCCAACGATTTTTTTTTTTAATTCAAAAATCAATTATTTTTTAGATTCGCTTTAAAATGTATATTCTCATTTTGTCATTGAAATCTTCTGAAGACCACTTTACTCTTGTACTCCATAGAAAAGATAGGAGAAATGGTTGCCATGGTAACAAAATATAAATAATTTGCCAAACTTATAAATTGTACATCTTGAAAATAGAATGTACCGTACTGTCGGAAACTAAATACATGTCGACACAAAAAATCTGGTGTGACAAGCACATTACACAACTTTCGATTACCGAAGGTGCTGTGCGCCAGGCACACCAGATTTTTTAATTTAATAATAACAAGTATGATAGCTTTTTAAATCACGTAAGTCGGTTGAAATATATTTATATTATATTATTATATTTGTTTCCAGCTAGCTTAGATTTAATCAAATGATTGTGTTTCAGGCTGAGCGAAATCTTTGGTGTGTCGGAGATGAAGTAGCCGGCTATTATAAACAAGTAGGATACTTGACAGAGGTGTTGGTACGCAATGCAGGTCATATGGTACCTTCAGATATGCCTAAATGGGCTTACGATCTCATCTCACGATTTGTCAACGGAAAATCTCTGCGTAACGACACGTGTTAAAATCCTCTGTAATTCAAAATAAATAACGTAAGAATACAACTGGGATTATAAAGAAAGTTTTTCTTTTTTATCTAACTGAATTAAATTTATTTCTAATTTAAATATATCTTGTTATGATTTTTTTAAATTTCTTTTGCAGCATTGGAGGCCATTTAGACCTCGTTCTATTTAATTCAATCAATCAGTTGAAATAAATTTTTGTCTACATGAGACGGGATGCGAACTTCCAATCAAGGGCGGATCCAGAGGTGTTTCTCGGGGGGGGGGGGGGGGCAATCTGGTGTGATTCGTCGCCCAGCACACTATTTTTTCTTAATTTCGGTAATTTAAAGGCGCATTCTGTACTTGTTTGCCAGAATATAAATACAAATCAAATTTTTAAGTATTAATTTTTAAAATTTTACATTAAAATAAATTTTTTTTTTCAAATCTCGGGGGGGGATTACCCCCTTTACCACCCCCCCCCCCCCATTGTATCCGCCCTTGCTTCCAATCCTTAGCAGAACTCTATCACTGTCGCATGACCTAAGGGTATTTATTAAATTTTCTTATCCAGCTCCTGTCATAGCACTGTGTTTGAAGTAGAGATTTGCTTCCCTTCCTGAGCGAGCATATAAAAACTTATATGTCTACAAATTAAAGTCTCTGATAAAAACTGATGATGGTGTTATTTAATTAAAGCCAAAACATTTTCTTTTATTGAGATTTTCATTCGATATCCTGTTTGTTTGACATCCAGAGGCGTCTTTTGAGGGGGGGGAGGGGCTTTGCTTCCCCCTCCCCCAAAAGCTCTGATTTTTTTTTTAAACATTCGCACTTTTTTTCCATTCACACTCACCTTCACACACTCATCCACCCCAACCGAAGAACATCGAACCGAAATGACATTAGTGACAAAACAAATAGCGCGCGCAAAAGAAAAGAACGAAAGAATCATGAACGAAGAGCTAATCTCAAAAGAGCGAACTAGTAAAGTGTAAGCCAGCGCTCTTGTAAGAGTGGATTTTATAATGAAGTTTTACTAAAAATTGATTTAACATTTAAAGATGAATTTTTTAATCTTAAAAATTTCCATTTAATTTGAAAACTTTATACGACAATGAAGAGAACCAATTGAAAACATTTGAATTCTTTAGCTTAAAATGTCTCATCTCTATTTCTATATCTTTGCCAATTTTTTTTGTTTTTCCTCTTACTTGTTCCATTCCATTCTTTCTGCTTTCAGTGGCTTCATAAAATTTTTTTATATTTTTTTTTTCTCATTATAAACTCAATAAATTAAAATGTCGAACACAAATGATGGACTTTATAGCGAAGAAATCCAGGACATAAAATATCCAATTCATATAGGTAAATCAATATGCTTTTACACTTTTTTTTATATATATATATAACATTTTTTTTTCTTTTTTGAAATAAATTATTATGTTTTTCCAATTGTTTATATATTATTTTGTTTGTCATACTTTTTATATGCTCATATAATAAATATTTATTTAAACCTATGATCTAATTTGAATTCAAAAGGACAAAAGAGGCCATTGCCCCTGTGGCCCCTATTAAGAGATCACAGCAAGTCTTGTTTATAAAAAAAAAAAAAAAAAAAAATGAAATAATATAAAATAACAAAAAAGATAGGGGGAAGTCAAAAGGCGCCAAATTTGCATTACGACGTTTCGATTCTCTTTTACTAACATATTACAAGAGATCGGGGATTTAGTCCTTTTTATCATGAAAGCATTATTTAATAGAGGCCTATTAAATAAATTTTTATAATATCTTTTATCATATCAACTTATTTCAAACTATTGATGAACATTTTTTTAAAATTTAAATAAATTTATAATATTTTTATTTTTTAGCCTTTGGGGTGCACATATTACGTTACGCCATTATTGTCGATATTCCAGTCCCGTCCCCCTGTCTCAGTTAGTCATGTACAAACAAACCCCCTACGAATATTATGTCACAACCAGAGGGGGTCAATGGAGTAATTATCCTCCCCCCCCCACCCCGAGATTAGAGAAAACTATTTTTTTTTTTTTTTGGGAATAAAATTTTTTTTTAATATAAAATTTTAAAAATTAATACTTAAAAATTTGATTTGTATATATATCCTGATAAACAAGTACAGAAGGTCTTTAAATTACCGAAAGTAAGAAAAAATTGTATGCTCTGCGACCAGTCACACCAGATTAGCCCCCCCCCCCCAGTCCGAGAAACTCCTCTGGATCCGCTCTTGGTCACAAACCCCCCCCCCCCCCATAATATCGCACCATAATCTGTTGTTCCTTAATGAAATTTTTTCAGCCGAAACCGAAACTTGTTTAAAACTTTTTCTAAAAATTTCCTTTACAAAATTTCATTTTACCATTTTTTTTTTAAAGTAAATTTTTCCTCTTGACTCAAACAATCACTCCATATTTCCCTGTTGTGAAAATCATTCGACCTTTTTTTTAGTAAAATTTCCATCTTTTCCTCTTGCGTAATCATTAGACTTTTTTTTAACCCCCGGGTCCCCATGTAACGTTTAGTCCAGATCCCCCCCCTAACGAGTTACATAATATGTGGACGACCCCTTTGGAGTTGAAAAAATTACGCAAGCAAAAAATAATTATTGGCGGTTTTGGACTCCCTATCCCCTCGTTGCTTTGTAAGCAAAACATTTATTCCCACTCATTGTTTACGTAAGCATTTCATGTGCGCGTCGGGATCCTTCGACCTTTTACTTTCTCTTATCCTATATATGAAATATATAGAGAGACAGTATTGCCATCATGTCGATGTTGAGATTTTGATGCATATACACTTTTTTTTTTGACCCGAAATTTCACTTTTAAAATGCTTACGCAGAACGTCATTTGGGGGGGGGGGACACAGGGGGGCATTTGTGTTTTTGGTATTGATCCAGTGGCGTATGTAGTGCAAAAAAATAGGCAACCAAGCTCCAAAACTTCTCCCTTTCTTCCTAAGCTGCTTGGATCGATAGTCTCCAATTCTCTTGATACGTCCACTCTTCTCCCTTCCTAGGACACTGATGATTAGTACCTATATCACTTGATCTAGCGCCAATATAACAAAAAAAAAAAAAAACATTCACCATTTTATGATGCATTTAGTTATTTTGTAATAATATAAACTTAATTTTTTATTCATTTCTTTTTTTTTTTTTTTTTTTTAAACACTCACACTTTTTTCCCATTCACACTCACATACACACAGTTTTTTCGGCAACTTAGGCCATATAAGACTTTTTACGATATCCCTTATTATGAATATATATATATATATATATATATATTCTCGAAGGTTTACGCGACTGGATGTATGCAAAGATAAGTTTTCTCGGGTTGAGTCGCGCAATTATAATAAGGAAATATAGAATAGAGGGGGCCGCAAATGGACTTTAGCCAATAGGCGGCATACTCTTAAATCCGGCCCTATTTAAAACCCCTCATTTTCATGCATTATAATTATAAATGTTTATATTTTAAATTAATATTTTGCTTACTTTTTCTCTCTCTCTTGTATTTTGTTTTATTTTTTATAGAATGTATACACGGAACTCCTGTAATGGTCAAAATGTCAAATAAACAGAACTAGAAATAATAGAATAATTAAATTTTTAAATAAATATGAGGTAAGAAAAGTTTTGTGCCGAACTTTTATCGTGTCTCTTTTTTTCTACACAATGTAAATGTCCGTTTCTGAATTTACGATACAAACAGGCAGGCAGGTTTATATATATATACAGGGGGTGGGGGTAATCGCTATTATGGTTTAATCAATTTATTTACATGTATATATATATATACTTTACTATTGGTTATTCGGAAAGACTAAACTGATGTTATATTAATTTTTTTCTTTTCTAGGTCCAGTTTTTCCCTGTGCTTATTGCCAAACAAATTTCATTAGTTTATTTTACCTCTTGAAACATGATAAGAAATGCCTCCACAAGAATATATATTCTTTAATCAAAGATAAATTAAAATTAGAATCCAATTCTAAAAAAGGTAAAAAAAAATAAATACTTGTATTTATATTTCAGAGAGGAAGGGCAGAGGCAGCCAAAAGGAAATAATTCTGAATGCTACAACAATTTTCCGGAAAATTGTGAGCCTTTCAAATTTTTTCCTTTTGACTGCCTCTGCCCTTCCTCTCTGAATTATCATCACAGCCACCACACCTTAATTGTATTTATATTATTCATCATTTAAGTATTTTTTTTTTTTTTAGGAAAGTATTTGAAAAAAAGAAAAAAAAAATAATACTCAAAATGTCAAAGCATATGAAGAGAAAAGAAATGAAAACAATTGCTTTGTGCCAAAAAATGACACTGAGAATGTTAACAATGAAGATAAAAGATACCAATGTGATTTTTGCACAAAACATTTTCCCAGCGAAGTACAAATGACAAAACATCGTAGAATTCACACTTCAGAAAGACGATATGAAAAACGTTACAAATGCGAAATGTGTGACAAACAATTCACTCATCAATCAATTTTAGCCACTCATCTTAGAACACATACCGGCGAGAAACCCTTCAAATGCCATTATTGCTATAAACAATTTGGTCAAAACTCCAACTTAAAAACTCATTTAAGAACTCATACGGGAGAAAAGCCTTATAAATGCGAATTTTGTAATAAACAATTCTCTGACAATTCAAGTTTAATAAGACATTTAAGAAAACATACTGGTGAAAAACCTTACCAATGTGAAGTTTGTTTTAAGCAGTTTGCAGCTAAACCTAATTTAACAACTCATATGAGAATTCATACAGGAGAAAAGCCTTATGAATGTCATATATGTAATAAATTTTTTACTCAACTAGCAATCTTAACACAACATCTCAGAACTCACACTGGCGAAAAGCCTTATCATTGCAACGTTTGTAATAGACAATTTTCAGAACAAGCAAACTTAACACAACATATCAAAACACACAATAAAGAAAAAGCTATATTTATGTGTTATATTTGTAATAAACAATTTTCCGACCAACCAACCTTAACACAACATCAGGAAAGTCATACTCAAGAAAAAATTTTCTTTAAATGTAATATTTGTAATAAAGACTTTCCTGATCAGGAAAATTTAACACAACATTTAGTAGAACATACCGGCGAAGGTGTAGAAATTTCTTATATTAAGACAAAAAACTAAAACCAATAAGGAATAAACCTGAGTTAAAAATGAATTAATAAGTTGAGCAAGAGATTGCTGGTTGTTCGCTGATCTGAAAATGTGATAGAAAAGGAAGTCAGCCCTGAGATTCTAAATATATAGAAATGGACAGCACAAATTGATTAACTAAGGGCAATAATTTGAAATTTGGTTATTAAGATTTCGGCTTTTTATGTAATCTTTTGAGGGCTCCGCCATATGAGCATCATATCACATTTTCTGAATTAAAAAGCCTTTAATTATGAGATTGTAATCATCTTCTCTTTGCTCAGCTTTATCTATTCTTTCTCAGATTACAATTCCAAATGAAAAACTCCGAAAGCGTGTATAATACTCAAAAAAATAATGCAAAATTCAAAAGCATGATATTTTCATAAATTGCCTCTGGCATTGCGTCCAACTTAGATATTAAAAAATCAAGTATTTAAAAATATAATCGGGCCGTTATTGGAAGTATCAAAACAGTTAGAGATTTCTTCCACTCCCACTTCGCCTAATATTTAAAAATCTGGTGTGACTGGCGCACAGCACACAACTTTCCCTTACCTTCGGTAATCGAAAGTTGTGTACTGTGCTTGTCACAACAGATTTTTTGTGTCGACATATATTTAGTTTCCGACAGTATGGTACATTCTATTTTCAAGATATACAATTTATAAGTATGGGAAAATATTTATATTTTGTTACCATGGCAACAATTTCTCCTATCTTTTCTGTGGAGTACAAGAGTAAAGTGGTCTTTAGAAGATTTCAATGACAAAATGAGAATATACATTTTATTGAGAATCTCAAAAATAATTGATTTTTGAATTTAAAAAAAAATCGTTGGAACAAATTCAGAGAAAATCGAAAAAAAAAAACTGAAAAAGTGCATCAGTAAAGTACTAGTACTCTTTAGTCGATTGCGTTCAAAAGCTTCGTGTCACGTCCCATGGGGGTGCCTAACTTAAATATAAAATTTCAACCTAGCTCTTTTCGTTCTTGAGATATATTTTGTTCACAGACAGACAGACAGACAGACCATGTCGCGAAAACCACTTTTTTGGATTCAGAGGACCTCAAAACGTGTATATCCATCAAAATCTCGACATCGAATTTTTGACATGAATCCAATACTTTCTCTCTATATATATTAACATAGATATAGAGGTAAGAGAAAGTAAAAATTTAATTAATTTTCATAAGGACTCTCTGCCAGAAAAAAATAATTTGCTTATTTGTCTTTTTGTAAGAGGAGACAGTTAGAAAAAAGCAGCCATTTGGATTGTTCAATAAAACACAAATTGAGACTTTAAGAATTGGTTTATTCTTGAATCAAATGGTTAATTATACAGTATTTATCCTGGTCAACCTAAATAATGAGAGCTTATCTGTGATTTTACCATATACGTGTATATTTACTGTATATATATATATATATATACATGTACCAATGCCTCCCCCCTTGTCCCGAAAATTTTTTGTCTATTAGAAACAAATAGACCTATATATTTTTCCCATTGTGAATTTTTTTTTTTAATGAGCTTATACTGTATAAGGAAGTTGAGATGTAACTTGTGGCTGTGTATCTTTAGTAAAGGAAGTATGGAAGCTGAGGCAGCCAAGAAAGAAAATTCTCAGAATGCTTTATCAATCAGCTGGAGACGTTTCGGTCCATAAACCATCATCAGTTCATAATAAATGGACCGAAACGTCTCCAGCTGATTGGTAAAGCATTCAGAGAATTTTCCTACTTGGCTGTCTCTGCTTCCATACTTCCTTTACTATTATATAAGGAAAATAATTAATAATCTATGTATATATAAATTGCATACCCTATTCCTCCCCCCTAACAAGATGTCTGGCTTCGCCCATATATATATATTGCAAAGATAAGTTTTCTCGGGTTAAGTCGCGTGGGGTGCTGAGATTTACTCGACGTTTCGGCTCCCCTTTTGGAGCCATTTTCATGAGAGAAGGAAGTTAGGAGGTAATGGTGGAGGGGGGTTGTTTACGGGGTCGCAGTCTTCCTGGTCCCCAGGTCAATTTGCTGGATGACTCAGAGGCGTGGATCTTGGCTCCCGGGGTCTCAACTGTCAGTTGCTCACGGCCTGGGGAGTAGGCAGGTTGAGACCCCGGGAGCCAAGAGCTAACACCCCGACTTGGGGAGTAGGCAGATTGAGGCCCCAAAGTCAACCCAAACCAAACACAAACCCGATTACACAGAACCAACCACTGTCCATTCCTCAGAGACAAACCCAGACCTCTGAGGCATCCACCAATACACCGACTTGGGGAGTAGGCAGATTGAGGCCCCGTAGTCAACCTAAACCGAACACAATTACACACAACAAACCTTCCTCCAGCTCTCAGAGACCAATCCACGCCTCTGAGTCATCCAGCAAATTGACCTGGCGACCAGGAAGACTGCGACCCTGTAAACAACCCCCCTCCACCATTACCTCCTAACTTCCTTCTCTCTTGAAAATGGCTCCAAAAGGAGAGCCGAAACGTCGAGTAAATCTCAGCACCCCACGCGACTTAACCCGAGAAAACTTATCTTTGCATACATCCGGTCACGGAAACCTTCCAGAACATATATATATATATATATAAGCCTTAGTTTGTAGAATACTCAGCTCATGTGATGTTCAGGACAAAGGTTCATTACCTTACAATGAAAGTTCAGAATGGAGCAAGAAGAAATCATACGCGATATATAGTATATATTAATATATGATATTTATTTAAAAAATACCCAAGTTACTCTGCTGAAACAAGTTTGAAATATTTCATTTTTTTTTTAATTTGTTTTTTTTTTTTTTTTTTTTTTTAAATTGTTAAAGATTTTTTTTTTAAATGTCATTGAGTATCCAAAGCTGTTTTTTACTGACACTTCATTTTGAAATTTTTATTTAATACGAGGCTAAGGAGCCAGAGGCCAAGAGCTTAAGGTGTGTCCACGTGCAATAAAACACTACAATAATCGTCGATCCCGATAAGAAATTCAAATAAAATTTAAGTAACAAAGTCTGGAATTAATTGAATGTGAAAATATGAGAAGTCTTATTTATTTCATTGGGAGAAATATGGAGTGGAGGGTATTCCGAAAACAGTCCGATTATTAAATAAATATAAGTTCCTAAAAAAAATATGTATAAATACAAAAATTTAGAATGATAATTAAATTATGTATATTTGTTTTTTATTTGATTTCAATTTCCTAACTAATCATTTTTTACAGGCAAAGTTTTGAAAAATAAAATAGAAAAAAATAAATCAACAGATATCAAGACACATTTGGAAGAAAAAAATGAAAACGAGGAAAATATAGGGAAATACCCATATAATGTTTTTTACAAGACCCTCCTTTGGAACGGTGCATGCAAAAGATGGATTGCAAAAAAATGTTATAAATGTGATATATGCTCACAAGAATTTCCTTATGCATCAGACTTTACAAGACATCATAGAACACACACCGGGGAGAATGTTTGCATAGCTATATGTACTGATGCTCATCAGGTGAGAGATCTTTCCCCTGATGAACATCAATACATTTAGCTGCCTTATGCAAATTTTATATATTTCCTTGGCCTTTATCTAGACCGAAACGTCGGCCCAATAAAATATTTTTAAAAAAATGGCTGCTTCTGCAATCCTTCTTTTTTTTTGATGCAACTCAAGAGCCACAACTACAATACTAATTAATTTAATTTTGACTCCCTCCAGTGCATTTGTACTCATTAAATTAGTAAGTGCGCGTGTTTGTAATATCCTTTTAGTACAGTAATAAGAAAAGTTTAGGGATCAAGAAGAAAAGACATAGAGGAAGGATAATAAATTAAATATAAATCCTCTTAAGATTTTATAAAATATATTTATTAATGAATGACATTTTATCAATGATTTATTTCCATTACAAACGAAGAGAGAAAAAAAAATTTTTCTTGGCGAAAAGCGCAGGTTCAGTTTGCTTTTAGAGAAAACTTAAATATCTTATTTTTTTTTTTTTTTAATATCTTATCTTTAGTCTGAAATCGTATAAAAACAGCCTGAGGGCTGTGGCTCCCTTGCGTCTTTCTAATCCCTTCATATATGCATAAATTACTCGGTCAGGAGTTGTTCGTGCAGGTTTAATTTAATAAATTTAAAACAAATGATGATTGGGAAAGCCTGGTGTAGATAGATGAACGATAAATGATAACGCTGGAGGTATTTTCAGACCAAATTCCACTATATAGTCGACGTTTCGGGAGACTAATCGCCTCTCTTCATCAGAAGTAATGAGGTTATTAATAAATGAATCCTCGAAAAACATATAACCAAGTATTTATTAATTTAAATAAGCGAAAAATGTAGGTACCGCCGGGAGTCGCACCACAGATGCGTCGATTTACGCTCAACATGCCCTACTATTATATGTTTTTCATAATTACCTCATGGACCAACACATGATATATATATAATTCTTTATAAATGAATCCTCGCTGGTTTAGACTTTCGGGAATGAAGTTAATAGTGCAAATTCACCTGCTGGTTGGTAGAAAGGCATTTACAAAGCGAATTCTCAATATAATGATTATATATAATTTATTAATAACCAAATTAGTCTTGATGAAGGGAGGCGTTTAGTCTTCCGAAACGTCGACTCTATCTATAGTGGAAATTTGGCCTAAAAATACTTCCAGCGTTATCATTTACCGATCATCTACTTTAAGAAGTTTTAGGTTTAAATGCTTGCCTTATATATATACATAGTTTCGGCTGAAGACATCTTCAGAACATTTAAGAGTATTAAAGTATTGTGAAACCCCTAAAAATACTCGTCGACATCCACGAACAATCTCTGATCAAGATACACTGCAGGAATTCCGAAGTTTACTCGTAATTTATTCATAACATCTGAATCCAATACGAGTAAACTTCGGAATTCCTATTTCTCATTATATCTATTCTCCTGACCGAGTAAAGAACATTTCGATTTTGAAGAAATAAATACCGCTCTAACATTTATAAAAGCCTTAAATTTAAACATGTATACATTATTTTTATAATGAATAAATTTCGAAGTAATTAAGATTGATACTCACTTCTCTTACAATTATTTCGAGATTTATTCGTTATAAAAACAGATAAATGAATGGTCAATAAAATTCGAAAAGTTTATTTATAAATTAATTTATTAATATAAAAAAAATATTACATAGAAAGAGAAAGATTTTAATTGTCTCTATATCTCTGACGATCTCTGTCACGTCTTCTCTCTCTGTCCTGATCCCGAAACTCTCGGCTTGTTCTATGATTATTATTACCCCTTTCTCGTTCTCTTTCTCTTTCCCTATCTCTGTCTCTCTCTCGTTCTCTGTCCCTGTGACTTCCACTTCCTCCCATGTTGCCACTTCCACTGATTCCTCCACTTCCACTTGAAATTCCTCCACCACTCCCAGAGGTTAATCCTCCACCTCCTATTCCGCCACCACCTCCTCCTCCACGACCTTGTGGTGATTTTGAACGATGTCTTCGTTCTCGACTTCTACTCCTTCTCGTACTGCGTTTCGATTCTCTTTCGTCTCCGCCGCCACCGCCTCCTCTGGATCGATGTGTGTCTCGATCACGTTCACGATCTCGACTACTTGCACGTCGGCCTCGGTCTCTTTCACGCCTTTCACGATCACGTTCACGTGAAGCACTTCGTCGACTTCGTGATGGAGGAAATGCTGGTGATGTTCGACGTTTCTCATCACGGGATGTTGATGATTTCGTCGAAGGTTTCTCTTCCGAAGGCGCATTCTCTGGAGGTTTCTTCTCAGTTTCCTCTTCATCGGCTGATGATTCCATTCCGTCGTCTATATCATCTTCTAAACAGGAGATTTTTGTCTCCAACTCATTATTCTCTTCAAGAACGTGGCGTTTTTGAATTCGTGGCAGGATTACATCGCAGACACGCTCGTCCCGGAGAAGAATATCGATAAACTCGTCCATATGGATGAGTTCGAATTGGCCTTGTCTGTTTTTATGTCTTAATTTTCGGCTGTCGTTATACAAAGGTTCTAAATATTTATAACAATCGAGTGACGTCCCCGTCAATCGCATATAATAAGCTCCTAAAGCCCTCACATATTTAAATTCTTCATTTTTGATAAATTCCACCACAATGTCTTTCTCAGGTTGGATTTGTAGCATTTTTAAAATTAAACATAGAAATGGGGTAGGCTTAATATTTCCTCCATAAACTCCACCAAGGTATTTAAGTTCCATTGCTTTATCGACCAACAATTCGGCGCTTAAAGCAAAACATTCTTCCTTCCAAAATTGACAATCGTAAATTCGAGTTCGGATGATTTTCTCAACTAAATATTGGGGATTTGTGCCTCGAATGGATTTCGCGTCTTTCACTGTGCGATTGGCCATTGCCTATCTTCTTGAATTCACCTCCTAAAATAAAATATAATTAAAAAAATGAAAATATTTAATAATAATAAAAATAATAACCTGATAGTAAATTCTTTTAATTAAAAATATTCACTGAAAATCACTAATCATACATTCAATCAACAAAATACGTTAAATAAGCCATTAAAATAAATATTCAGCATAGCCAACATACCAACTTGAAAATTTCAAAAAAATTTTATTTGCTTTTATTTTTTTATTTTCTTACAAATAGAATTGATTATATATTATTTTATTTATATTTTCAATTAAAAAAAGATTATATTTTTACATTAAATTGTTTTAAACTAATTTAACTGGTATCAGTAAAGTTTTTTATACTGAATTTTTTCCTGAGACGTGTTACTGAGTTCATTTCGGTATTTGTTTGAGTTTTAATTTGAAAATTAAACAGTTGAGAATTGAAATTTTATTTTATAATTTTATCATTCGCTTTACGTTTGATCTGTGGCTTTACCATTATCTTGAAATGACAACATAAAATTAAAATTTCATTCTCATTTTTATTTAGAATGGATTCCAGAGGAAAATTATTTCTTGCCAATTCTTTATACGATTGTATAGAAGACACAAATATTAAGTAAGTTAAAAAAAAAACTTTTCTTAGAAATTAATTTCTCTCTATTAATCTCTTTATATATATTTTTAAGCAATTTGAAAGTGGTTTTATCAAATGATGCTGATCCTAATATAATAATTCCTGAACATGGAATTTCTCCATTTCATTTTGTTACTGGCTCTGAAGATGCAAATTTTGCTTTAGAAGTTGTAAAATTATTCTTGCAAAAAGGAGGAGATCCAAATGTCAGGTATTTTTATTTTATTTTTTTCTAATGTTTTAATACAGTATATACTGTTATTCAATCCTATAGCTATTTGAATTCCTTGACTTTGATCATTAAAAAAATTATAAAATAAGAATTACAAGTTAACAAATATTTGTGGAGAGTATATTATTAAATAACTAATAAAATATAAATTTATTTCACTAAATTGATTAAATAACTATTTGTCTTTTCCAGATCCTCTGACGGTTTAACACCCGTTCATATCGCCTCTGCATGGGGTAAAACACAAATTTTACATCTCCTTTTGATGAATGGAGGAAACCCTTGGCAACAGGACGATTATGAAAAAAATGCCTTCCATTATGCATTCGAAGAAAAACAGTGGAAAATTATGGATCTTTTGCAAAAGTACCGTTTCTTTGATCAAAACAAAAATGAATTTGAAGACGATATTAAATATAAATATGGTATGCCTAATTTATTGAAACAAAAAAACATAGATCTAAACAAGCCTTGTACTAAAAATACGACTAGAGAAAAATTTTTAGTCAAGAAAGGTTCTAAAGCTTTACATTTACAAAATAGCTTATAATTCAATAAAATGTTAAAATGCTATCACTAATTTAAATATAATCTATTTCCATAGAGAATTGTTGCCTAGTCTTTTGATGTATTTACTATATTATGTTTCGGTCGTTCTCGTAAAGTGAAGTTTCCATTTTGAAAAAATTAGCTTAGCTGCTATTAATTAATATACTCAAATTAGTTTTATTTATTTTCACTTACAATCTCTCCTTGACCTCCTTTCATCTTCTCTTATTTTCTAAAAATTATCAAGTCTTCATCAATATAAATATATCATAAATATATATTCCATAAAATATATAAATATAACATAAATATAAATCAGAATCCGTATCTCCTTCAGTATCTTCTTCAATATGCAATATTATATCTATTTGATATGGCTCCTTTTATTTGGGCTCATGTTTTATCAAATTTTATTTTATTTCTATGACTACATTGCCATTGTTAACCCTAGTCCCCTAAAACAATTGCAGCCTAGGCATAGAAATAAATAAAATAAAATTAGATAAAACATGAGCGCAAATAAAAGAAGCCATATCAAATACTGTAGATATAATATCAATAACATACTATGAAGAAAAATATGAAGAAATTTGAGGAAATAAGAAAAGACAAAGGAGTTCGGGGAGTCATTGAAAATGATGGTTATACTAATGTTTTTGGGCTTTTACTAAGATTAGAAATAGTTTGGAGATCGATTTTTCAACTCACACTACATGTAACGCAACAAACTTCTCCTCAAAATCTCTTCTAAGTTTTCATGATTCATTAAATTACTTTCACAGCCGAAATAAAGGCGTTATTTCCGCGCTAGTCGTATCTGGAAAACAAAGTTTTTTTTTACCTATGTTATATTTGAGAAATATATATATATCCCCGAGAAAAATTATCTTTGCATATATATTATATATATGTAATGGAAGAGTTTGTGAGATGTACTGTACAATTGTTGGAGTTGAAAAGATGCAGTCAGGGAGGGAGGTTTTCATGAAATTAAAATCTCAAACCAGGAAAATCTTAACTTAAGTAAAACACAGATTCCAGGTTGAACAAGGATGTAAATTTCGTAATATAAATAAGACCATTCGGCTAAAAATAAGATCCCGAGTCAAAATCGAACGCTTAGTTTGAGTCTACAAAGCCTCAGTTAAGTAGACTTGAAAGAATCAAACTACGATTTGGAGAAATGTCTTTTATGACAATGAAAATCTGGTTTGGTCCTCAACTCGTCACGAATGTCCCTTTATGACGGATTGAGACTTGGGCCAGATTTTCAAATACTGGTTTGAAGAGGATATGGAAGCAGAGGCAGCCAAAAAACAAAATTCTTTGAATGCTTTACCAATCAGCCAGAGACATTTCGGTCTGTTTAATACAAACCATCCTCAGTCCTTCTAAAAAACATACATATAAATATAATATAAAGTTGTTTTTTACTTAAATTAATCGTATTTATAAATATTTACATTTGGTGTACTGGTACTGGTTTGAACCTTCTATTCTCCTGGTAGGCTCAGTTGGGCTTTCGCAAAATATTATATATATATATATATATATACTAATATCCATCAAATAACAAGAGAATTGAGGACTTACAAGGTTCAAACCAAGCTTTCGATTTCGTCTTGGATATTATTTAAATATCAAAATTTCCATCCTGGGAATCTGGAATCTGTGTTTTACCTATATTCTATGCACTCATGAAGGAGTTCTTAATAGACACAAGATGATGAATAAATTTTGGTCGAAACGTCTCGAAAATTGGCAATTGTTGATTATTTGTTGAAAACGTCCCTGGCTAAATCTTATTAACTCCAACAATTATATATATATATATATTTTATTAGACATATGGAGAAATAAAACTAATAGATTCAACTGCTCCACCTGACGTACAGTGAAGGATAATATTAAGTCCCATCCATGCGTTTTCTAGTGATTATTTCATTGTTTTTATAAAAGAAAATGAAAATCTTTATTGTAAATTTTCTAGGATTAATCCATGAAAGTTTCCATTAAAAAATATATAATATTTTTTTAAAAACAATGAAATAATCACAAGTAGAAAACGCATGGGTGAGACTTAATATTGTCCCTCACTGTACTTTTATTCAGGGTGGTTCGGTTAAAACCGGTTTTAAGTCTTTGTTTTAATCCAATTTGACCAGTGGTTTTTACTGACATTTAAACAAATAAATTTTAAATAGTATGCTTATATTTCTGGAAAATTACGCAATTACATAAAACATAAATCATACAGAAATTGAAGATCTAAAAAACTGAACTTAAAAATAACTAAACATACTTGTAAATTTTATATTTACAGGAATTTCGGACCAATAGTTTCAATTAAAAGTTGAAAGTGATAAAACTGTCTTACATTCGCTAATTGAAAGTTGTGTTCGGTGCTTGTTACACCAGATGTTTGGGGTCAGGATATTTTTTTTTTAAATTTAATTTAAGGCCTTTTTCGGTATCGGAGGTCTAAACCCCGTTTATTCAAATTAATTAGCATCCAATTCAAGTTAAATTAATTTTTTGGTTAAAACCACTTTTGGACGGTTTTAATCACTTTTGAATAGTGCCCTGGTAAATATATAATTCGCAAATGTCCGTCAATCTTTTGGTTCCCTCTTGATATTACCACAACCTGCATGAATTTTGAAATTTTATCGATCCTCTCCTCTATTTTGTGTAAAGTTTGCAACCCCTTAAATAATGGACTTTTTTACTTTATCTGATAGTTGTTGAGGAAAAGAAAAGCATTATATTTTTAAATTGAATTTGGCAACACAAAAATGCCCACGGTTTGCATTCGAGAGATTGGATTGGACTAGATATTAAATATTTATAAATAAATACTTCTTGTATTTATAATTTATCAAAAAAATCTATGCAATCGAAAAATTAAAAAAAAAAATTGTTTCTTAGTCTTTTGATGAATTTACTATATTATCTCTCGAAAAAATTAGCTTAGCTGCTATTAATTAATATACTCAAATTAGTTTTATTTATTTTCACTTACAATCTCTCCTTGACCTCCTTTCATCTTCTCTTATTTTCTAAAAATTATCAAGTCTTCATCAATATAAATATATCATAAATATATATTCCATAAAATATATAAATATAACATAAATATAAATCAGAATCCGTATCTCCTTCAGTATCTTCTTCAATATGCAATATTATATCTATTTGATATGGCTCCTTTTATTTGGGCTCATGTTTTATCAAATTTTATTTTATTTCTATGACTACATTGCCATTGTTAACCCTAGTCCCCTAAAACAATTGCAGCCTAGGCATAGAAATAAATAAAATAACATTAGATAAAACATGAGCGCAAATAAAAGAAGCCATATCAAATACTGTAGATATAATATCAAAAGACTATGCAGAGACTAACAGCTTCGAAGATGGCTTTAACCAAACCCGAAACGTTAGCTGTTAAATATATATTTTTTAAAGAAAAAATCCTGACTGTATTTTTCTTCTTTCATCCCTGATCAAAATTCCACCAGGCATAAAACAATTTTATAATAAAAAATTATTAACTAATTGATTTAATTTTAATTTTTCAGAGAGATTAGAAACGTATTTGAACAGTCCTCTTCCAAGCCCTTTGATCCGAGTGAACAGATCAATTCAAACGAGCGTCCTGATTCTAAATAATAATAATCCATCAGATGCTGGAGATCATCAAATAAACTCTCAACAAAAGAATTTTGAACCTAAAAAAGCATCAAGTGACGTTTCAATGAATTTCCTGTCGGAACTGAAAAACAAATTACTCGATCGGTCAAGGGACTCGAACACTCCAATAGCAAAGGAATCAGCGTCAGCTACGACTGCGATTCCAAAGAAGAGAATAACGAATAAAATCAAAGGTCTTTCTGATACTTTGGTCAGTTTAATTAATAGATAGTCATAATGAGGTACGAGCAAAAAATATCAGGTATTTGGAAGTAACAGCTACTCAGGCATACTCCACTAGACTCGTACTGGGTTTCTCGCGCTTGCGCATTGATCAAATACTTGCTTTTCACTTTAGAGCGTCTTTACCCGATACAGTTTTCGTATCGCCTGTTCCTCCTCATTCCTTCTCTGTTGCGACCCTCAACTCGCGACGCCCCGCCTCGTCTCTTCTCGCCTGACAGGGCAATTTCGCTAACTCTGGCGCGCTTTTCGAACGTCATTCCTCTTTTCTTTACTTTAAGAAAGAGAGGAGAAATGAAAAAAAATCTTTTTTTAATAAATAAGTTATCTTTTTTTTACTTTGAAACTATTTTTATTTAAGAAGACATTAATTAAAAAGTAAAAATACAAGTAACTGTGAATTTAAAAACATAATGAACTTCAATAAAAGAAATTTGTTAATTATTTTTCTAGTGCAGTATATAACATGACATTTTAAATTTAGAGACATTAAAATGTCAGTTCAGTCAGTTTGGAAAACTCTTTAGTAATGAATAATTATGAGTTTTTGATTTTTCAAGTCAAGAATATTTATAAATACAGGGGAAAAACTTTGAAAAATATTAATTTGGTCTCTAGTAAAATGACATTTCATACTAGGTATCGAATCTGTTACTTGTATTTATGTGAAGTTAGCGTTGCTGAGTGAAATTTGTATCGGGTACAAAAATATCTGGTAAAAATATCGGGTACGAACAAGTACCTGTAACAGCGAGTACCTGGTACAGCAAAATCGCGTATCGACCCATGTCTAATATACAGTATATATAGATTGACGATTTGAATATTTTAAATTATTTTAAAAATTATATTTTATCAATTTAAAAATTGAATTATTAAATCTCACAATTATTTTTTTATAATTCATTATATATATAGAAATTTCAACTTTCTTAATTTTGTCGTCACGGATTGTGACGTCATGGCTTGTAGCGTCATGGCCTTGTACGTCACCTCGTTACAAAGCGACATGCTGATAGAAGAACCAAAAAATTCGTAGTGATATAATAAAAGTTTCACTTTAAAAAAAAAATTGTTTCTTAGTCTTTTGATGAATTTACTATATTATCTCTCGAAAAAATTAGCTTAGCTGCTATTAATTAATATACTCAAATTAGTTTTATTTATTTTCACTTACAATCTCTCCTTGACCTCCTTTCATCTTCTCTTATTTTCTAAAAAATTATCAAGTCTTCATCAATATAAATATATCATAAATATATATTCCATAAAATATATAAATATAACATAAATATAAATCAGAATCCGTATCTCCTTCAGTATCTTCTTCAATATGCAATATTATATCTATTTGATATGGCTCCTTTTATTTGGGCTCATGTTTTATCAAATTTTATTTTATTTCTATGACTACATTGCCATTGTTAACCCTAGTCCCCTAAAACAATTGCAGCCTAGGCATGGAAATAAATAAAATAACATTAGATAAAACATGAGCGCAAATAAAAGAAGCCATATCAAATACTGTAGATATAATATCAAAAGACTATGCAGAGACTAACAGCTTCGAAGATGGCTTTAATCAAACCCGAAACGTTAGCTGTTAAATATATATTTTTTAAAGAAAAAATCCTGACTGTATTTTTCTTCTTTCATCCCTGATCAAAATTCCACCAGGCATAAAACAATTTTATAATAAAAAATTATTAACTAATTGATTTAATTTTAATTTTTCAGAGAGATTAGAAACGTATTTGAACAGTCCTCTTCCAAGCCCTTTGATCCGAGTGAACAGATCAATTCAAACGAGCGTCCTGATTCTAAATAATAATAATCCATCAGATGCTGGAGATCATCAAATAAACTCTCAACAAAAGAATTTTGAACCTAAAAAAGCATCAAGTGACGTTTCAATGAATTTCCTGTCGGAACTGAAAAACAAATTACTCGATCGGTCAAGGGACTCGAACACTCCAATAGCAAAGGAATCAGCGTCAGCTACGACTGCGATTCCAAAGAAGAGAATAACGAATAAAATCAAAGGTCTTTCTGATACTTTGGTCAGTTTAATGCCAAAACCATCTAATCATAAAATAGCGACTACTACAACTACAGGGACCAAAAACATCATCGATTCCTCTTCTTCCTGTGAGTTGAGAAATCTTCCAATTCCTTTGGCACCAAATAAAATGATAACATCACCTTCCCCTCCTCCACCTCCGCCACCACCGCCCCCTCCGATTCTCTCACCTTCACAAATAGAAATTTTTGAAACGGGAAGTCAAGAGAATCTTTTAGATAATGAACAAGAGGTGAATTTAGAGGATGGACTTATCATCGAGGAGTGGCTCGCCAGTCAGTCTTGCCAAATTCCAAATATACCCCCGTCGCCTTCGCCAGCACCACCACAAATAAATAACAGCAGCAACAATCAAACGTTAATAAGTTCCACTGATGAATCGGAATCGCTTGATTATTGCTCTTTCTCGGCAACTGAAGAGTACAAATATACAGATGAAGAAAAAGGAATTGTTTTATTTGAGAAACGAATAATTAAACTCCCCCAAGATTCTATGTAAGATATTCGAAAATTTATTCATTTCTTTTTAATAAAATCTATTTATTTATTTACTTTATATTTTAGAAAATCTAAAGAAGAAAGTGAAAATGAAGTTTATGAAAGTCTTCTTCATTCATCTTCATCATCAGGTAGAAAATAAAACTATTTCATTATTAATCTAATAATGTTTGAAATATTTTGGAAATTAAAATATACAAATAGAAATACTCCGTTATTTGTATATTTTAATTTATTAAGAATTCAAATTATTATCTCTGATATTTAAAATTCATCAACGATGAACACATTTTTTCAAACCTACATACTTCAAGTAACCACCACCAGGGATATTAATATAAATAATATTATACATCTTGTCTTCGCTCATTTTATTAATATTTTATAAATTATTTCGATATTTTTTTGTCACTCAGGTGTTTATGTAAAGAATTAATGGCAGACTGACATGGATGGTGGGTCACCGGTTTTTTTTTAACTCTTAGGATTTGAAGGTGAAGTATCTGGATATCAATTTCCTAAAGCAGTACGATGCACTTATCAAAAACACTCAAGAAAATCGACTTTGAAGATTGATGTGTTATGGCTGTGGAGATTTACTCAGGATTCGCAGGGATTTTGCAGCCAGGAGATAAATAAAAAATCTTTTATTTAATTTTTTTTGCCAACGTTATATAAAAAATAAAATAAAATATTTTTTTATTTAATCTCCTGACTGAAAAGTCCCTGCGAATCCTGAGTCTGCTTTGAAGTTTTCCGAGTTCTTAAATAAATAATTTTGATATTTGTCAACAGTGTCTGGTAGCTGAGAGTATAAGCTCAACAGTCTTGTAAATAAGGAGTCGCTTGTTCAAATCTTGTTGGAGACTTTTTTATTTCAATTCTATTTCTGTATGTATCTCTTATACCCAGACAGTTTGGAATATTGCAGAAACAATGCGAATCTTGCATATATTCAATATTGCAGGAATATTGCAAATCTTGCAAAATATTGGCAATATTGAGCAAGATTGGTAATATTACTGCAATATTATTCTAATATTCTAAGCTGTCTGGGTATTAACATTTATAGAATAGAAATACTAATTTACAAATATTAAATCGTAACATTTTCAACATAAATTGACATCTTTTATTTTTAATTGCCACACTATACACTGAAAAGAAGAATATTTATAATAAATTGAAATTTGGTATAAAAGCGGAGCGGTGAAAACAAGTAGCGAGTGGTAATTAAAAATAAAGGATGTTAATTTATATTGAAAATGTATTTGTTAATTATCATTTCCATTGGTAAATGTTAATATGTGAGATACTGTATATACAGAAATAGGATTAAAATAAAAAAAAGTCCTCAAGATTCGAACTAGCGATCTAACGATTCCTTGTTTTCAAAACTATTGCGCTTACGCTCTCGGTTACCAGACACTGTTGACATATATATCAAAATTATAGAACTAGGAAATCTTCAAAGTCGATTTTCTCGAGTGTTTTTGAGAAGTGCATCGTACTGCTTTAAGAAATTGATGTCCAGTTGCTCACCTTCAAATCCTAGGGGTTTAAAAAAAAAAACTGTGACACACCATCCGTGGGGTTGTGAGAAAATAACTCTCTTTGAAGCTGATCCTTGAAATGATCAAATATTAAGAAAATAGATAGGAAAAGACTAGAAAACTTAAACCTAAATTCACAACTTTTATCATAATATTTCGACTAAAAAATCCTACAAAAACAAGCGACTCTTATAGTAAGTAGTTTGTCGAATTTGTAAATTCCAAAATCGTTCCTTCTGAAAATGCTTTGTTGGCTGGTACAACCAATTTATTAGACAGCACCATACAAACAGAAATATTAGATCATTCCAATCACTCCAATTTGTTTATATACATTTTACAGTAGATCAACTTTTTCTCTTTAAAAAGAAATAAATTTCAAAAATAGAGAAAATGACTTTTGCTTTGAAATATCATATATATTTTGTTTATTTATTTTGTCAACTGATTGATTTAATTTAAGATGAGACGGACGTACAGACATCAGATTACGCAACAGATTCACTTCGACAGCAACTAAACGAAAAAGGATACAAACCAGGACCGATTGTACGTACGACTAAGAAAATCTACATTCGTAAATTACGAAATTTGAATCGTAACCCTTCGGCGGTTTTAACATCGCCACTTCCTCAACGTCCGGGTACAACATCATCTCTCATTTCATTTTCATTCATTCATCTTTAATTGTTTAATTGTTAATTGGAAAGATAATTAATTTTTCTTGAAAGCTTTTAGTGCGGAACTTGAAAGGACATTGCAACAAACAAATTGGCACGAATCATTACAAGAGCACGCTCTTTTGGAGCAACAATTGAGTGAGCAATTCAATTCACCTGATCCTCAGCGACGATGGAGGGAAGGAATAGCAAAGACCTCATTTTGCTATTTGCTACTTGATCCTCGACGAACCAGAAATCTGCCATGTCAAACTGACATTTTGACATTTCAGGTTTTACCAATTAACTTTCTCTCTTTTTCACACTAATAATCTTTTTTTTTTAATAAAAGCTAATTTGATTTTCGGTTTAATTGTGGCTTATTTGTAAAATTTACAACGTTTCGGCCACTCATTCAGTGGTCTTCTTCATTTACAATTCAGCTAATTACACACCGAAAAAAGTTGAAACTGTGAAAGTCTAAACTCCTCTTTTTTTTATTTCAGCAATCCTGGGAAAGATTTCTTTCATCGATCTTCTACGTAGGAAAAGGAAAACGCTCTCGGCCCTACGCCCATTTGTATGAAGCCGTAACACATTATAAAAATAATACTCAAAATGATTCATCAAAGATCGGCCATATTTTAGACATTTGGAATGCAGGAGGAGGAGTAGTTTGCCTTCATATCTTTCAGAATATCATTCCAGTAGAGGCATTTACACGTGAAGCAGCGATGATTGATGCTCTTGGTCTGGAGCATTTAAAGAACTCAAAAAATGGCGAATATTACGGAGTTGCCACTACTTGGTCAAGACGACAAAGAAGAATGCTGGGAATTTATTTACTTTATAGAGCAATGGCTATTTTTATTAACGAAGGCGAACGACAAATCCGACCAGCTGATATAAATTAATCAAAATCAAAAAAGAACAAAGTGCAATTGAAGATCTCAATTTATTTATTAAAACAAGAAAAGAGAGAAATTATTTTTTCTAATGTATTATATATAATACACCTGCCTATAAATATAACAATTTTTATAAGTATATATATATATAAATAAAATAAAGACTGATTATTTTGTAGAAACTCGTGTTTTCCTGCTCCAGTGGAAGTTGAGAGCGTAAGGTTTGGCCACCTTCTGTTTGGGTTCATTCACATCCACGTACCATTTCCAGCCATTTCGATCACAAAATTCTGCAGCTGCTTCTTTCGATGCGAATTCAACTTTCATATTAGAGAGAGGATCTCCACTAAAACATAAAAAAGAAAAAAAAATGATTTACATGTTTATAAAAGATTTCTCTCATCTTCGGTAATCGAAAGTTGTGCTGTAACACCAGATTTATTTGTGTTTATATATATTTAGTTTCCCATAGCACCTTAGTTCCAAACTTGGGTTTTAAATGTCGACTACTTGAAATAAACTATGGTTATTTTTCAAAATTGTAATCTCATATTTGAATATTTTATACACAATAGGGAATCAATCCTAAATAGAAAATTTCATAAGAATTGGAAAACATTTTTAAAAATGTGTAAAAAGTTCCAACCCACTTTTGAATCGAAATTAACATGCAAATCCCCATAGCGATTTGCTCTATGGAAGGAAGAGCCGGAAAGTGAATTTGAAATACATCAGTAAAGAGTACTTCAAACAATTTTCACAAAATTTTTTACTGATATACTTTTTAAAGGACATATAAAAAATAGTTGATTTATGAATTTTAATCAAAATCTTTAAGAGTCAATTTTGAGAAAATCGAAAAAAAAAAAAAACAAAACACAAAAAGTACATAAGTAAAGAACTAGTACTTTTTGGCCGGTTTTGTTCAAAAACTTATTTTGAGTGTCCGGGAGGATAGCTAACTTAAATATAAAATTTCAATTCTGTAGCTCACTCAATTCCTTCATGCTTAAAATCGTTACACACAGACAGACCAATTTACGGGATCCCCTTTTTTGGACTCAAGGGACCTCAAAACCTGTATATCCATCATAATCACGACTTCGAATTTTTGACATGATCTCTCTCTATATACATACTGTATATAGGTAAGAGAAAGTAAAAACATCTAAAAATGTATGTGCGCTGCATATTTCTCTAAAATTATTTACTTACGTGGAAACCCATCCAATGAGTGGATTCTCCCAGCGCTGTCGGTTATCAAATTCAATTTGCCATCCATGCGTGTTTTCCGTTCCCGATTGCATTGCATTCTTTGAAGGCATATAAATTCTCACTCTTCTGCTATGAATATGTTCATCTGGAACCCCTGATATAGGGGAAAGATCCGCCTAAAAACATATTTATGGGTTTCATAATTATATAATTGTAAAGGAAGTTGAGTTGTTCTTTAAGTAATTTCGTTTTTTGACCTAAAATTAAAGAGGATTTTTTTCACACTTAAATATTCGTGTTTGAAGGGAGCCCAGAGTGTTATTCACACTTAAAATAAATTTTAAGATATTTATTAACCTATTTTGTTCAAATACTTTTTCCATCGTTCTGGAAACTTCAACGTGCTCATAGAAGCTTATTTATTCCAAGCAAAGAATTATGTCAAGACCGAAACAATTATAGTATTCGAAATGTTTATAGCTGATTGTATTGATGAAGTAAAATGAGAGAAAAAGAGAGAGCAGCTAATTGTAATTTCATTTATTTTCCCCTCACTGGTGACGTTTCGGTCCAGTCTACAGGACTATCTTCAGAGCATTAAGACTGTCATTAATATGAAATTTAACGTTTCACTATTTTTATACACCTAATACATGAATATTTTATATACAGTATATATATGGTAAGTTTATATATATATATATATATATATATATATATTGGAAATGAACTCAGTGAAAACAGTCACAAAATATCATTTGCAGACTTTACAAATGAAAATACATCTCACCTACAACTATATGAAAAAATATATATGTATTATAAAAAATGTAAACCAACAATATTGATATAAGTGAAATGTTAACTTTTCATCAGCTTAATTCAGTGTAATGTTAAATTTAATATTAATGATGTCAGCCCTAATGCTCTGAAGCCCTAAACAGGACCGAAACGTCAGCAGTGAGGGAAAATAAATGAAATTACAATTAGCTGGTCTCTTTTTTTTCTCATTCTAGTTCATCGAAACAATTCTGATTGTGACAGATCAGGTACTGGGGCAAGGAGCCAAACTTATTTGTGGCATGGTATTGTGAAGGAATTTTTTATTCTAAAGAAGTTTCTATTATCAAATGGCAAAAAATACAATCCAGTTACTTTTAAACAATGTAAAATTCTTTTTCGAACAATCCATTAATACCTAATTTTGGTTTCTGACTCTGAGAATCTCAATTTAGAAAAAGAAAGTAGAATTCAATAATATATAATAATTTCTATGGAAAAAATTCATCCCATCAGATTAGTGTATACTGAATTGAAAATTTTGCAGATTTTTTTTTTAAAGGAAAATTACTTGTTCATTGACGGAAATCTTTCCCATCAAGTCATTAAGATGTTGTTTCTCTGTTGTGGTCATCAAAGACACATCTATATCCTTTTGTGGAGCTTCTTTTATCTTTTTTGCTTTTTCTAAATCAGAGATGTTACTGAACTGAGAAACCCTTTGATTTAAACACAAAGGCATTAATCTGAAACAACAAAAATTCACATATAATAAATAATAAATATTTATACAGGGTGTTTCAAAAAGAATATATGTATTTCGAATGCATATATTTATTAAACTTCAAGACATTTGAATATGAAACTTTACACACATATTTACGAACCTCTCAAGTTCAGATTACAGATGTTCAATATGTCCTCAGAGATACGAACAAATATCACATCGATACTCAAATTCCTCTCATATTCGGGCAAGAATGTCCTTTCGTCATTGATGTTATTTATGGCAGTACAGATCCGATTCTTCAACTCTTCCAGGTTCTTTGGGAGTGGTGGTACATAAACGTTATCTTTAACGAAATCCCACAGGAAGTCACAGGGTGTGAAATCTGGTGTCCGTGGAGCCCAGCTCAGACATGCTAAGTCTCCAGCTCCTTGACGACCAATCCAACGGTTCGGTAGTGTTTCATTCAGATAATGACGGCCCCGTCTTGTTGAAAAATGTTGTCTTCGGGCAGTCATGCTTGCCCAAGTATATGAGGTATTTGAGTATCGATGTGATATTGTTCGTATTTCTGATGGAGGACATAATGAACATCTGTGCCTGGACCCCAATATAGATATTTTTATAATAACTGTTATCGTTTAAAGTCTTATATGGCCTAAATTGCCAAAAAGACTGTGTGAATGGGAAAAAGTGTGAGTGTTTAAAATAAATAAAAAATATAAATTTTAGATAACCCTAACTAAAAATTCATTCAATATGAAATACCAAAAACCAATTTAATTCTTACGAAATAATTATAAATTATTTAAATTTGGATTTATTTGTTGTTTTATTTTATTATTATATAGGAGTAATAATAAAATATGAATAAATTTACCTCTGGATATTGTTTCTGGCTGTCAAACTTTTTATCAAATTCACCGCCATTCTATTTGGTTTCAGTTTTTAATATTCAAAAATATTTAATTAAATAATAAAAAGATTATTAAAATAATAGTAAAAAGAGTTTTAGAAGAAAAAGTAACTTTATTTTTTTTCCTTTTATTTTTGAGAAATGACCTGAACCACGGAGGTGGTAAAAAAGCTAATAAATTCATGACCGTTCATGACAGCCAAGACCAGATAAAAATAAAAATTAAATTTGTACATTAAAATAAAATAAGTTATAATAAAATAATATGAAATCAATTTTAAAATTGTAAATAATTATTAAAATTGATTTTATATGAAATAAATATGAAAATATTTTTCAATGTACCTAACGGCCGAATTAATAACTAAAAGTTTATGGCGGTTTGTATGATTGAAATCACAGAGTATATATATAAAAAATATAAATATAAAATATAAATATAAATATAAATATATAAATATATAAAAAATATATATATAAAAAAATAAATTGAAATTATGCAATTTTTAAAAACAATTTCGTTCTTTAAAACAATTCCTCACCGCTTTTATTTTTGGAATTTTCATAATACAGTTTCTTTTTCTATATATCTTTCTTAAGAAATATTCGGAGATAGAATCTTCTTGTTTTTTCAAGTGGAGTGGAACGCTTTTCTCTTCCTCTCCTTAAATGCCGTCCTTAGCCCCGAGATACTGGGCCACAACATTTCTAACTCCTGCGCCATTTGGGTTGCCTATCTACCAGCAAGAGTAAAAACAAACTTCTGGAAAGTGGAGGCGGATGGGAAGTGCTTTTTTCTTCTTTAACTATAGCATAGCTATTGGGACAGATGAATTTTGGGGTATAAACTCCCCCCCCCTCCATTGAATATGTGTTAAACTTAAAAAGTGCGCTGCTATTTATATTTAAGAAACTCAAACAAACACCAACTCGTCAGGGGGGGGGGGGGTTCTAATCCTCCCTATGTTAAATTTCAGGCACCGGGCTTGATCTATATCTTTAAAGAGGAATAGTAAATATTTTAGGATGTAGCAATAGGCCTCAAGGGAGGATACAAAGGGGGGAGTAAAGGGGGCAATCCCCCCTCCCTCTCGAGATTTGAGAAAAATATATATATATATTTTTTTTTGGGAATTCAATTTTATATTTAATACTATAAAATTTATTTATTTTTATTGGTAAATAAGTACAGAATGAACCTTAAGGCTAGGTAGGTGTCCATTGGAAGCCTTGTTGTGTGCTGTGCGACCAATCACACCAAATTACTCCCCTCCCCCCGAGAAACTCCACTGGATCCGCTCTTGGTAGGCCAATTCAATTGAAATAAATTTTTCTCGCTTTGAACGGAATGCGAACCCACGACCTTTTGTACAAATGGCCAGCTTTATTTTATAAAATCAATTTTCGTGATAATTTGCTATTGCTTTGGGTTATAATCTAAGAGCTGTAATCAATAAAAATTGAACTAAAAATTTATTGATTACAGCCAAGGGTGGATCCAGAGGTGTTTTCGGGAGGGGGGTAATTACCCTTTTACCCCCGCCCCCTTGTATCCGTCCTTTATTACAGCTCTTAGATTATAACCCAAATTAATAGCAAATTATTACGTTGAAAATTGATTTTAATAAATAAAAATAAAAATAATGCTGGCCATTTGTACAAAAGGTTGTGGGTTCACATTCCGTCCAAAGCGAGAAAAATTTATTTCAATTGAATTGGCTACCAGTCAATTTAAATCAAAAGGGACGGGGTCTAAATGGCCATACATGCCGGAAAAGACCTTAAATAAAAAAAAAAATAATAAATTGATGAATTTGCAAATAAATAGGCCTAGTGTGTAGGGTGAATAAACAAGCGCTGGTCTTTTCTCCTATTCATCATTCAACCCAAACATCCAACGATTAAAAAATAATAAAAATAAAAATTGGACTCATGTTATCTATAATTTTTTGTAAACTACCACCTTCTAAAATATTTAATATTCCTCCTGCATTCTTTTCCACATCTATAGCCATTTGACTTGAATAATAGACTAGTTATTATAAAATTTGTATTATTTTAAAATAAAGCGCCCAGTTGTTATTTTTCTTTTTAGTAGAGAAAGTTCCCCTCCCCCTAGTCCCCCCTGAGAAATAGAGAGAGAGATAGAGAAAAGGAGAGGGAGAATGTAAAGCGAGTGAAGCAAGCAAGCAAGTCAGTCCAGTCAATCCAGTCGTTTTGTGAGTTTGTTGCCATCTGTGTTTCATTTGTGTCTCACCTGAAAAAGAAAAAATACTGAGAAGAGACATGTTATTATTAATGAATCATCTACTCTTGGCTTTTGGCCTTTTATTGATTCTAACGCCATCACAAATCAACATCAACAAAATCTTAACACATGCTCAACAAGTAAAAGATCCTCGTGGAGGTAGGTGAAAAAAAAATTGTATTTTGCCTTTCACCTATAACGAACGGGATAGAGAGAGAGAGACTCCTATCAAGGACTCTCTCCCTGACTTGAGTCACCGCCTGCCTGCTTTACCTCCTTCATCAAACAGTTATATTCGCGCTAAAAAAGAAAAAAAGGTCAACGAACACTCATCAACGGATTTATTCAAAATTCAAGGGAGAAAAAAAAATTACGATCATCAGAAATGAAAATTTTATTTGAGTGAAAATTTTTTAAAATAATTTCAACTTCACTTTTATTATTATTTTGTGTAGAAAAGACTTAATGAAGGGATGAAGATATCCCTCAAATTGGAGCGTAATAGATTCAATAAAACTCCCAGTTTTGGCCTAAATTTATTGGACCATTCCCAGTTATTGAACGTCAAAATTGTAACATTTTGGGAATCACTGATCTCATCTATTAATTAATCTGACAGCCCATCTGAAGATGGTCTCGACCGAAACCGAAACGTTAGTCTAATGGACCTTAAATAAATGCTAGCTGCTTTTCTTTTCTTCACCCTGCTACTCATCAACAACTTTCATCCAGCTATAAATCTATCTTTTTATTAATTAATGAAAAAAATTTAAGACAATGATTAGAACTTTTTCTTAATTTCATATAAAATATTTTGAATTTTAACCCGCCATTTGTGGACCGATCGTAGCAAACCAAAGGGCAAAAATTTATTTATTTATTTTATTTTTTAAACCCTTTTCGGCTACTAAGGCCATTTAGGTGTATGACTTTATTATAAAAATTTTTACAATACTTTATACCGATGGAAACCGAGGGACGTTCACACGCTGATTACTCGGGGTCACCAATCCGGAGCTTTCGCCACGCTTGGCATCGCTTAACTGCATCGATTTGAGATGACGCTCTGTTGCCAGGGTCCCCGGCCCATAGTTTACTTCTTAAACTGAAGTGCAGTACATCAAAGTAAATAAGAATTGTTTGCCCTCTGGCCTTTGCTGCTGGCCTTTTGTACCAAGGGCCACGGGTTCGCATCCCGTCTCATGCGACATTTATTTCAATTTAATTGGCTGGGGTCTAAATAGCCTCTGTTGCCGAAAAAGAACTTAAATAAATTTAAAAAAAAATTGCTTATTTATTTTGATTCGCATCCAACTGCACCTGAAGGGGATTAACATATTTAATTATATTGTACCGATGGTTACCGGGGATGTTCCACACGTTGATTCCTTGGTGTCACCAATCCGAGGTTTGGATATTATTAATAGGAACCGACCTAATATTCGGTTTCGGTTACGGTTTCGGCCAGTTTCGGCCAGAAATCATGGTTTCGGCCGTAGTTTCGGTTTCGGCCAAAAGTGGCCGAACCTTTCGGCCGGCCGAAACCAGAGTCTGAAAAAATGGGATGAGACTCTCATGCAAAAAAAAAAAAAAGGTCAAATAATTTGCTCTTGAAGGATAAAAAAATTTTAGTCTCCCTAAAAAAAGGTAAAATGATTTTCACGGGAGGGAAAAAAATTCAAAAAAAAAAAAAGTAAAATGAAAAAAAATTTTTATAGGAAATACAAGTTTCGGTTTCGGTTACGGTTTCGGCCGAAACTAAGGTTGAGGCCGAATATTCGGTTTCGGTTTCGGCTGAAAATCTTGTTTCGGTCGGACCCTAATTATTAACTCTTACAATGGAATGAATTGGAACTGCAGGCAGACAAAAATAAAATACTCGATTCTCTCTGTATGTTCAAACATTTCGGGCGAGATATAATTAAACATAATTGGAATTTTATTCTATTACGTATTATATTTTATTAAATAATATGATGATATATGAGCTTAAAAGTTTTTATGATATTAAAATTCTCATAGGTCTAGATACAATCAAGTAATGCCCTTACTTGATTGTATCTAGACATATGGAAATAGCAAATTTTAATATTATAAAAATTTTTAAACTCATATACCATGACATGATATTATTTAATTAAATAGAATACGTAGTAGAATAAAATATCAACTCTGTATAATTATAGACTCACCTCTCTCTCTATAGAATAGTTCACTGAGGATGGGCGAATGAATTTCGTCCGAAACGTCTTAACATTCACAGCAGGGGAAAATAAAATTTTTTTCGGGTGGGGTCGGGTGGGGGGGGGGGGGAGGAACGAACTCATTTTTAAATACACAAAAATATTTTTAAAATACCTGAGCCCTGAGGGAGAAATTTTCATAAAATTTTTTTTAACCTAAATGTTTTTTTGAACATGTGAAGGGTGATTGTAAAACAAATAAAATTCCGGGGCTCACAATTTTTTTTTATCTCATATTTAAGCATTAGAATTTATAAAGAGGAATGATTTTATGCCACCCTTTTTTTCTAACGTTGTGTTAACATTCCAAAAGCAATTTTTTTTTTCAACAGCTAACTGTTGCTTTTTTGTGTTTCTCCTTCAATTCCTCACTTGAATTTGTTAGAACTAACTGATATTTACCGCTCATAATTAAATGCTCAGGAAATAAGGTTTTTGTTAGCGAGCTACTTCTTCTTGATTAGTATCAAGTCGAAAAAGTTGACAAAAAAAAAAAAAAAAACATGAGGATGTGGTCTATGGGCAGCCAAGGCGAACAAATAAAATAAAAATCTATTTTTTGTCGACGTTTCGAGTGCCGATCGCACTCTTCATCAGGACAAAAATGATCAAGTTGTCAGGTCAGTTGACATGGCAGTGTAGCGACGTTTTTACCAATTTATATTTTCTTGAAAAATTCTCTTCTGATGATCACATTCTCATATCATAATATCCAGCCATCAAGAAACAACTAGTTTAAAAAAAAACAATTTTATTCGATACAGCAAAAACACAAATTTGACAAAAATAAAAGTGTAAAATGGCTGTTATATATTAATCTTAAGGAAGATAGATCTGCAGCCAGGAGAATAATTTCTTTTGGTCGACGTTTCGGACGCCAAGACGCCAATCGCATCCGAAGTTTGTTAAAAAAACACACATAGATGTTGTTGTGGAATATATAAAATATATTTGAAATATTAGAAATTAAAATGGTTTTTTATTCTCCTGGTTTCAGATCTACCTTCCATAAATTTGACATTTAGACATGGGTGTAATTTTTGGCTTTAATTTTTTTTCCTTATTATCTATGAAATAGAAGATAAAAATATTAGTCTGGTGATAAATAAAAAGAGGAAAAAACTCTTTCTTCTGAAGATCATGTATTCTAGACGCCTACAAGTTAATTCGATTAAGATGTTTTATCAGGAAAAAGAAAATATTTGAAATATTTATTAAGGATGTGGCATCAGAAAATTTATAATTTCCATCCAAATATGCCGGCCGGCTTAATTATAATATTTAAAAAATCTGACATGTCGCACAGCACACAACTTTCTCTTACCTTCGGTAATCAAAAGTTGTGTTCTGTGCTTGTCACACCAGATTTTTTGTGTCGACATGTATTTAGTTCCCGACATTACGGAACATTTGAATTCAGATGTAAAATTTATAAGTATGGGAAAATATTTATATTTTGTTACCATGGCAACCATTTCTCCTATCTTCCCTATGAAGTACAAGAGTAAAGTGGTCTTCAGAAGATTTCAATGGCAAAATGAGAATATACATTTTAAAGAGTATCTAAAACATAATTGATTTTTGAATTTTAATCAAAATCATGCGAATTTTGAGAAAATCGGAAAAAAAGTGAAAAAGTACATCAGTAAAGTACTAGTACTTTTTGGCCGATTTAGATTAAAAGCATATTTTCACGCACTAGGGTGGTGGCTAACTGAAATATAAAATTTCAATCTCCTAGCTCAATTCTTTCATGCTTTAAATTGAACCCAGACACACACATCAGTCTATGTTGCGAAAACCACTTTTTTTTTTGGATTCAGGCAACCTCAAAACGTATATATCCATCAAAATCTCGACATCGAATTTTTGACATGAATCCAATACTTTCTCTCTATATATATATTAACATATATAGAGGTAAGAGAAAGTAAAAATAGATAAGTAATAAATTGGGTGACAAATGGAAAAATGGTTTTTCAATTAAATTAATAGCAAAAATAGATAATTATCACCTGATTATCATTGGTAAGTTGTAATCCCGATAAGATGGAATATGTTTTAAGCTAATTGCTCTTTAATTAAATATTTGCGCAACGACTAACAGGAAAATAATCATTCATTTTAAATTAATCGATTTCAATTAAACATAAGAAAAAAAAATAATAATAAATGAACAATTCTTGATTTTTATCAAGGAGAACAAATGTATTGAGATCATTGATAAAATATTATAATGAAATTTTCATTTCTTTTTTAAATTTTCTTGTATGTATCACAAAAACATCAATATTAAACAAATATTTATTAAATTAAAAATATAAGGACGGATTTAGTCCTAATATTGAAAATGAATATTCTTAAAATCCCCCCCCCCCTACAAAAAAAAAAAAAAATTGTTTCTTACTTTACTCTTGTACATCATAGTACAGATGCTTGTCATTGCCTAAAAATATTAATTATAAATATTATGATTCTCGACACAAAAATAATCTACCGTGGCAAATGTTCCGTTAGTCACGCCAGATTTTTTAATAATCTTAATAATATTTTCTAGAATAATGAATTTTTTTTTTATTTACGTGTAAAGTCTTTTTCGGCATCAAAGGCCATTTCTCTATTTATTAATAGCCTATTAAATTGAAATAAATCTTTGTCGCATGAGACGGACCCTTAGCCAAGAGGCGGAAACTCTACCACTGTGCTATAGCTCAAGGACTATATATAAAAATTAATTTATAAAAATAATCAAATTATTTTAAAATTTCTATTATTTTTCTCTCTTTTAGACCCTCGGACTCTTATGTTCCCTATTGCTTTAAATTGCACAAACCATTCTCTGAGATTTTCAAAATTATTGTTAGACTATATACCTTTTAAATATTATTATTATTTATATATAATAATAAAGGCTTTTCAGGAACTAAGGCATTTTGCTCTTTTACAAAGAGAGAGAAAAAAAACTCAAATTTTCTCATACATATTAATTGCTTTTAAAAATTTAAATAGTTCAATTGGATCACTTCTAGATTTTAAAGTCTCTTTAAAACCTTTTAAATATGGTAAATGGAATAGTAAAGAGAGCAAATATTGAGATCGTGTCAAAAATTCGACTTCGGTGGTTTCGAGGGTCCGTGATTGCAAATAAATGAGTCTATGAACAAATTATCTCAATAACGAAAAGAGCTATTAGTTTGAAATATGATAATAAATTTTTGAAATTTGATAATAAATTAAAATATAATAAAGTTGAAAAAACCAGCAGCTGTTTCGATCTCAAATTGAGACCTTCTTCAGAACTTTAAAAACGTTATGATTGTTGGATTGGTTTCATAACTTTTTTCTAGATTTGACGAGTGGAATTTTTTTTTTCATGTGACTTCATAAGAGAGTAAACAATAAGAATTTGTTTCTTTCCTTCTGATATGCCTCAATGAAAAAAATAGAGATTATTCTGTTATCTGGTGAACAAAAATGAAGTAATAATATTGGAATACCGTTGAAACATGATTCAGTTATTCACCCACTCAGCAAATGATTTATTCTAACATCCAAGAATATCTTTTTTTTTATTTACCTAATTGATTTGAACTCATAAATTTCTCTGCGGAAAATTTTTTTTTTTAAAGAAACTAAATTTTTTCCGCCCCGACCTGCGAAAAATTTTGTTTTTGCGGAACCAAAGTTTTTCACTCTGCGGAAAAAAATATCTTTTTTTCCCCCCCCCCCCCCATTTTTTCTTTTTTCGGAACCTATTTTTTCCACCGTACGGAAAGTTTTGTGTCTGGCCTCCAACTGCCTCGGTACGCCTCTGCCTAAATGTCCTCCGATGCCGAAAAACACTTCAAATAAAAAAAATAGAGAGGACCATATTGATAGGATGAAATGGTGAAGGTTAATTCCAGTTTTTCTTTCTTCTTCGTTCGCCTCTAAACTTCTTTGGCTTTACATTACCTTGAATTCCTTACTTTCTAAATATACCTGTTATTTATGTAATTTTTTTTTTTAATTTTGTTACAATTTTTAGAGGGAAAACAAAAAGAGAAAAAAATGTTTTTCATAACATTCTAATTGCATGAAGTCATCAAATACATTTATTATAATAAAAAAGAAATGGAATTTTATCAAAAATTCTTTTTCAAATATCCATTTGTTATTATCAAGACGTATGATAAAATCTTAAAAGAGTTATTCTCTATCAACAACGCTATCTATTAATAGTAAGGCTTTTAGCTACGCATACAAAATTTTTCTTCCTCCTTCTTTAAAAATATTAATTTTATGATTCATTCCAATTCAATTTCGTTTGAATGATTGATATGATTTTGTTAAAAGAAAATTTCTCAATGGCTATACGTTAAGAATGATTCTCTTTAGATGATTTGGACCGAGTTCAATTAGAGTAATTAAGAGAGAGATCTTGGCCCAATGAAATTTAAAATTTTTATAAATGCTTCCGAATTAAAATTCTTGGTTGAAAGACTTAATTCACATCAATCATTTGATATTTAGAATTCTCCTCTCTCTTTTTGATGAATCACAAACTGAATATTAATGGAATATATTTATTGATAGGAATTAGGTGAGAAGTTAAGAGAAATAGGTGGGATAGTTTTAAAATTTGGAAAAAAAATTGGTGTGACTGTTCGCATACCTTACAACTTACTCTTACCTCAAGTGAAAAAGAGTAGCCAAAAAAAATCTATTATCAGAAATCGATCAATTTAATTTAATTCTATCTATAAATTTACATCTATTCTCTTCTTTTTTTTTCTTCTTCAAATTCGCTGATTTTTCCTTCTCTTTCATTTTTATTAAAAATATAAGGTGTCATGTTAATGGAATTTAAAAAATTTCTCTTTAGAATTTAATTATTTAACTGATGGAAATGGACGAGAGCTTCCCCAGAAATCCAGCAGCCAGGAGAAAAATAAAAAATAAATTTATATTTTGTAATCGGCGTTTCGAGCGCTGGTCTCGCTCTCATCATAAGAGCAATTTAGTTTGCTCTGAAAATGAGAGCAAATAGCACTCGAAATGCAGTCTACAAAATATAATTTTTTTTTTTATTTTCCCCTGACTTCGTCATCCGGGGAGATTCCCGTCCATTTTTATCAATTAAAAATTATTTTTTCTCTAAAGAGAATTTTTTTAAATTATATTAACATGACACTCACCCCTTAAAAATTTATTTTTAATATTAATAAAAATGCAACAGGGGAATTTGAAGAAGAGAATAATTGTAAATCAATAGATAGAGTTAAATTAAATTTATCAATTTCCTTCCGGATATTTAAATTTAATTACAAAGGGGAGATCTTATTGGATTAAATTTCTATTTATATAAATATTGATAAAATTTTAATATTATTCAATTCCTTTATTATTAAAAGCACCATGACCTTTCCTCCTTTTCTTCTCTGGATTTTCCACTAATTGCTATTATTAATAACGGAAATCCAGTTATATGAACATAAATATTTATTACTTTGAAAGATTTAAATGTTGACATCTTCAACATATGCAACCTCTTTACCAGGCTGTAGGTGGAGACATTCCTGTTCTCCATTCACTCATAACATTTCTATTGATATCTAAACTATTTATTAAATAAATATCTTAAGTCTCATTCACTGTTCACCCTAGATGTATTACATATCACCTGACACTACAAGGACACAGAGTTAGAAGTCTCGCTTCTTTTTAGTTTCAAACTTTTAAACCAGTGTTTCCCAACCTTTTGAAGTCCACGGCACCCCAAATGTGCGTTGTGAATAACATTACACACTAGGGGCACCCTTCCTTTTTTTTCCCCTAGCAAAACGAAATTTTTTCCGCCCTATGGGAATTTTTTCCCATTCCGTGAAAATCGTTTGACCTTTTTTTAGCATAGCTAAATTTTTTCCGCACTCGGGAAAATATTTGCCACTTACGTGAAACTTGTTTTACCTTTTATTAGAAAAACTATATTTTTTCCGCCTTGCGGCAAATTTTTTCCCTCTTCCGTGAAAACCATTTGACATTTTTTTTTTTTAGCAAAACTAAATTTACACCATAATATAGTAAACTTTAATTTTTTTTTCGGTTATCTAAATACCTCGCGGCACCCCTTAGCCATTCACGTGGCACCCTTGGGTGCCGGGGCACACCGGTTGGGAACCACTGCTTTAAACATTAAAATTAGAGTTAACTCAGGGGCTCCCATTTTGGGACCACGAGTTACCCGAGCTTACTGACATTTATACTACTCTCTTTATTCACTCCTATCAGATGAAAAACCGGCTTGACTAACTTTATACAATTTTTCCTTTAAAATTAATATTTCTAAATAAGGAACTGAAGAATAAAACCAGCAATTTTATTCCGTAGATATTTCGACCGGCATCATGCATGGTCATCATCAGTACAAAAAAATGTTTTATTGGAGGGCTCGTGTCAATCAATATGTTAAAAACAACAAGGACCCTCCATTTTTTTTTTTTTATACCGATGATAACCAGGCGAGATGCCGGTCGACCGAATCTACAGAATAAAATTATATGCTGATTTTATTCTCCGGTTCCTTCTTTATGTATATAATCCAGCAAAAAAATTCCAATCTTAATATTTTTATTTCTTTTTCAGGCAAAGTAATCACATGCTATTATGGCAGTTGGGCAAGATATAGGCCAGATCATGGCAAAGTAACCGTTGATGAGTTGAAGCCTGGGCTCTGTTCCCATTTAATCTACACATTCGCTGGAATTGACCCCGAGAAGCACGTCATCAAAAGTCTTGATCCTTATAATGACCTTCAAGAAAACTATGGCATTGGTAATTGTTTGGTGAATAATTTATTTTCCCTCCCCAGGAGAAAGAGTTAAATTGTATTCAATTTGATCTAATAGCCGCCTTCTCTTTAGGCAACCATTTCATCACAAGAGAAAGATTGGTTTTCTAAGCCACAGGCTCTTTTTTATTTAATTGTTCCGCGATGAACCTATCTAATCTTTAACAAGTCTGTTTTCGTGTTTTTATATTTTATCGAGAATTTTTTTTCTCAAATTTATCTATATGTATATTTGCCATTTTAGAAAACGAGTCGTTCGGAATGAGAGCAGCCGATAAAAAAGAAATTATTAATTGTATCTATTAATTATTAGAGTGGATTGGATATGAGTAGATCTTGTAGAAAGAAATAAAGAAAAGAGCGATTGCAGCTATGTTTATTTCGTTTATTAGTCACTTCAAGCCGACGTTTTGGTCAGATATATGACCATCTTCAGGGCTGAAGCGTGTCAACAAAATTCCCCAAAAAGTCAAATGGCGAATTTTGTTGAAACGCTTCCGTCCTGAGGTTGGTCATATATCTGACCGAAACGTCAGCTTGAAGTAAATAATAAACGAAATAAACGTAGCTGCAATCGCTCTTTTCTTTATTCCATACTACAATTATTAATTAATTAATGGTCGCTATTTGTTGTCTCTATAACTAATTGTAGGATTTTTGGAAAACTTGACTATGATTAAATCAGAGGAGGAGTCGGAAACGTCTCTTTTTAGGGGGAAGGAGTTTTTAATGAATTATGTTTGTTTGTTTGTTTTTTTTTTATTGATTTCATGTGAATTTTTTTTAAAGAAGCGAATTATAAATTAATCTATCCATACAGAGAGGGATTTTTTTTCATTTGAAACATAATTATTCAGCTAGAGCCAGTGGCGGAGATTCTCGGGCCCCCCCCCCCCCGGATCTGGTGTGACTGGTCGCACAGCACACAATTTTTTCTTATTATCGGTAATTTAAAGGTGCATTCTGTAGTTATTTACCAGAAAGTATATACAAATCAAATTTTTAAGTATTAGTTTTGAAAATTTTATATTAAAAATATAATTGATAGAATTTCTTGAGTTGAATGGCTGTAGATATTCAAATTGGAAAAAAGAACGGAAGCCTTCCCGGGAACAGCATCCAGGTTAAATAAAACACTTTATATTTCTTTGCCGACGTTTCGGGTGGCACTCATCCTCAGGATGATAATAAGCACCCGAAACGTCGACGCGTCGGCAAAGAAATATAAAGTTTTTTTATTTAACCTGGCTGCTGTCCCGGGAAGGTTCCCGTTCTTTTTTCCAATTTAAAAATACAATTTTTTCCAAAAAAAAAAATATTTTTCTCAAATCTCGGGAGGGGGGGGATAACTACCCCCTTTACCCCCTTGTATCCGCCCTTGGCTAGAGCCTACGGTAGTCCCTAGTTTAAAAAATACTTTTTTTTAGGTTCATATGCTAAAGCTACTGATTTTAAGAAAGCGCAACCAGAATTGAAAGTTCTTTTAGCCATTGGAGGCTGGAATGAAGGATCAAAGAATTATTCATTAATGGCTAATAATGACGAATGGAGAGAGACTTTTGTTAAAAGTGCAGTTGAATTTGTCAAGTAAGCAATGAGATTTTGTAATTTCTTATCACGCTAATTGTCTTAATTTCTTATTTTTTTTTTTTTAATAGAAAGTTCAATTTTGATGGCTTGGACTTAGACTGGGAGTATCCGACTCAACGTGGAGGTGAACCATCGGATCGCGAGGCGTTTGTGAAATTAGTCAAAGATCTACGTGCTGCATTCATTCCGGATGGTCTAATGTTGACAGCAGCTGTAGGCGCTGGGCCAGCTGTCTATCATTCAGCCTACGATTTTCCTGCACTTGCGCCCCATCTCGATTATTTCCATGTTATGACATACGATTATCATGGCATTTGGGATAAAAAGACTGGTCCCAACTCTCCTCTACATGGTCAACCCAGTATGGTAGGTTTTAAGTCTATATAACTTTAATTTAACTGAAAATAATAAAATTGTTTTATTTTTTTTTTTATTAGGAGAGTACAATTAAAGAGTACATCGCCCGGGGAGTGCCATATAATAAACTAGTCCTTGGTCTTCCAATGTATGGACGAACATTTCTTTTAAAAAATCCCAATGAAACGTTCTTTGGAGCCGCATCTGAAGATACAGCTCCCCAAGGGCCATGGACCAAACAGGATGGATTCATGGGCTATAACGAAGTAAGTTATTAATTTTTTACTACTTAATATTCAATTGAATATTTAAAAAAAATTTCGTATATTAAATTTCTTTGAAATAATCCCAACAACATTTCAGTCGAGTTGGATACTTTTTAAGACTCTTGCGTTTTGACTAAAACTATACTAGAAGATACCTGATTGAATGGAATTTCTAAAGGACCCCTCATTAAGGCAATAGCCCCAGAGCAAATTAATAAATATCTAATATCTAAGTGGAAATAGAGCTAAGGTTTTTCGATTCTTTTGTGTTTGCAACAGCTTAGACTTGACAGTCTAAAAAAAACAATTTTTTTTTTTCAATTTATCTAATTAATATTTGGTTAATAAAAATATTTTGTTAACGAATACGAAGAGCGAGAAAACAACGATTTTTTTTATAAAAACAATTTATATTCAGGTCGATCGATTTCGGTTATTATAATATCTTTCTCAGGACGCTAAAAAAATTACTGAATTTTATGTATACAATTAGATTTTTAATTAAAGTATTTTAAATTATAAATTTTAAACTCATCTGTGCATAAAATTCAATTCGTTTTAGCGGACCTGAGGATGATAATATAATGATCGAAAATGTCTAAAATGTAAATAAATTTTATAATCTTGTATATATAATAGCTGAGTGTCCGTCTTTCTGTCCTTCCGTCTGTCACGCTCTGTTTGACTAATCTCCAGTTGAAATTTTGAATAGAAATTTTGCATTCTTATAGAGAACATTATGGAGAGTCCAGGAAAAATAATCGGGACCCAAAATTCCTATAACTTTTTGAGTTATTAATTCTTTAAGTTACGATTTCTCCAATATAAAGTGTATTGAGAAATATTTATGTATTCATTGCATTGATGTATTCTATGAATGTAAACAAATCCTCAAGCAGCCACTGGATTGGAATAGTAATAATTTTCTTTTCATAATTAAGTAAAAGCACGCTCTCGGGTTTGGTGTAGTTGGTAGAGTTTTAAGTTGCCGAAAAGACTGTGTGAATGTGAATGAGAAAAAAGTGTGTGTTAAAAAAAAGCTAAGGTGGGTTCAGGGAGGCAAGACTAGACGCCCTCCCAAGGCACGTCTTCTCATAGCTAAGAAAAGGCGAGGGTCCGCCGCAGGCGGGCCCGAGCCAACTGGCGGGGGGTCTAGGGGGCGAAGCCCCCCTAGACGCAAAGCGTACGGCACAGGTTCTCATAATTAAGAAAAGGCGAGGATCCGCCGAAGGCCTAAAGATGATGTGAGAAGAGCCCATCAAATGCTGGCTTATATTCTCCGGTCCTTTCCTTATACATGTGATCCAGCGAAAAATTGCAATTTATTCAAGGGCGGTCCCAGAGGGGGGGGTCAAGGGGTCGTGATTCCCCCCCCAAAAAAAAAATCTTTTTTTTTTTAACACACACTTTTTTCCCACTCACTCTCCCATTCACACAATCTTTTCGGCAACTTAGGCCATTTAAGACTTAAATTTGACTAATATTTGATTAATATATATTTATTGGGGTCCAGGCCCATTTATTTATACTATAAAAAAAAAAAAAAACAGTGACCCCCCCCCCCCCCCAAAATGTAAGGCTAGGACCGCCCTTGAATCTAATTTTTTTTTTTTTTGTTTAGATTTGTCTTGAACTTCGCCAAGAAGGATGGAAACAGCATTTTGATAAGAAAGCAGTGACGCCATTTGTAACCAAAGGAGAAAAATTTATTACTTATGATAATGATAAAAGTCTTGGCAAAAAGGTATTCATATTTTTTTTTTTTTTTTTTTTTTCCCCCCCTTTTTATAATTGGGGGGGGGGGGGGGGGGGGGGGGGGGGGGGGGGAAAAAGGAGGAAGTTTTTAAAAAAAAAAAAAAAAAAATATTTTTTATTCTTAGGTAGCCTTAATTCAGGATGAACTGACCCCATTGTTTTTTTTTTTTTTTTTTTTTTTGAAAATATCTTTATTTGTTTGTTAAAGGTGAGGTTTGCGATTCGAAAAGGCCTAGCAGGTGTGATGGTCTGGTCAATTGACACCGATGATATTTATAATGATTGTGGCCACGGATCGTATGCACTTATGAGGGCAATCAACGACGCACTAGTAGATGAATTAGAACAAATTGAACTCGGCAAAAATGATAAAGGCGGTGATGAAGGAGAGCAACCTGGTGGTGGTAATGACGTCGACGAAGAGGATAAAGACAATGATGATGGGGCTAACAAGAATCCTGATGACAAAGACGAAGATAAAAAAGATAATGAAGATGACGAATCATCGCCCAATAACAATTCAGTGGATGGAGAAATCAATAATGGAAACTTTTTGTCACCTTTTATTTCATTTTTCATTTTCTCTTCTCTTTTTGCTCTTTGTGTTGTGTGAATTGAATTGTGATATTTATATGAATTTCAAATATTTCGTTTAATCTAGTTAATAGTGTACTCAAAGAGAACAACAATCAAATTTTTACAAGAATTCTTCACCATATAAATAATTTTTGAATGATAATTATTTTAGAATAGTGAAAAGAAACGGAGCAGCCACAAATAAAAGCCTCTTTCTTGACAATTTATGGCGATGTTTCGAATCAAATTTATTATCCCATCTTTAGGGACGCGACATGGCTTATCGGATAAGCTGGTGCTTAGTAATTCGAGGTAAAATTATACTCGAGTTGGGGATTTTGATTATGGAAAAAAATAATCGATTATTGGATCCGGACAGACGACCTTATTTTTAAAGAAAATTTTTTTTTTTTTAGTAAATTTTTCCTGCTTTTCGAACTCTCCCTGTTTCACCCTAATTAATGATTCATCATTCATCTCTCCCTGCGTCTACCTTCCCCAAAACCTACAATCTTCAGACTTAGGATTAGGTAGATGAAGGCACCCAGCATGTGATAAAAAAAACTCTATTTGATTATCGTCGACGTTTCGGAATCACATGGATCCCATCTTCAGGACCTACGGTCATCAAAAAAATCTTTATTTGCTGTTAATTCATCTACCTAATCCTAATAATTACCACTCAGCCATCGAATTTCCTCTACTTAAACTGCCTTATCTTCAGACTTTCAAGTCTAATCTCAACAGGCATCTTCTCATTTCCCGCAGTTGAGTTCCCCTTTTATGCTTTTCCTTTTGTTTTTATTTTCTTCCTGGCTGCATGTGACCACTTGTATTTTGGTCTTCGGACCTTATGCACTCATTCAAAAAAAAAAAAAAATTCACATAGTTTTATTTTATTTTATGAATCACTTTTTTAAAAGATTTGAAAAAATATATCTATTATTTGCGAAATAATCGATTATTTTTTTCTTTAAAAATTAATCGATTAATCAATTATTTTGCTCAGCCCTATACACGACTTGCCGAAAAAATTCAACCAAGCCAATTATAATATTACAAATAAAAACTTACAAAGATCTCTACTGGAGCAATGGGAAAATAAACCCCTCCAGTTTCAGGCACCAAGGCCCGAGAGATGGGCATGAACCATTCCAAGATTGATCCTCTCATGGAGCCTTGAACCCGGGGGGCACAATAAATCTTTAAGGTCGCAATGTAGAGATGCCCCACAACATCAAATCAATCAATCCAATTTTCCATCCCTCTTGCTTATGGTTTACTTTCTTAACTTTCTTATCGAAACGTCTCTATAAATTGGTAAGAAAATTTTATTTTCTTGCCCTGTTCACTATTCTGTAATTACACAGATAATTATTTTAGATCTTTGATATAATCTAAGGTCTAATGCAAACTGTGATTGATAAGTTGATTGATTATCATCTTGATTGATATCATTCGTAAAATTATTATATTATGCAACTCCATTTAACTTTGATATAAAGTTAAATTTCATTCATTTATAGGATTTTAGACGCCGTCGAATGCTATCTAACTTATGTTAGAGTAAGATAAAACAGATAATCTTTAATCTTCAGTCCAATTAATTATCCAAAGTTTCATTATATATAAAAAAAAAAAAAATAATTACAAAGATAGAATCAGCAAAAATCTCTTTCCTTAATTGATATTACGACATTAAAAAATAAAATAAAAAATTTTATTAGTGGAATGACTGAGGGTAGCTGAGAGGGCTACTTTTTCTTTTTTATTTAATATAACCCCGAAAGGGATCATCTTAAGAAATTAAATTTTTTCGTTTTTTTTTCTGGATACATGATCACAATTTTTATTTTCCGATGACATCTACCAGTAAAATATTTATACTCTTTAAGTGGTATTTATTGAATTTATTCAAATATTATAAATCTTGAAAACTATTTAGCTTCATCTCGTTGCCGACCCCAAACCTAGTCGATTACTTAAGAAATAACTAATGACTTAAAAAAAAAAAAAAAACAAGATTATTTTAGTCGATTTTCTTCCTTCATGATTGAATTATTTATAAAACAAAATTATTAATACATCATTGAGGTTACTTGATTAGTAATCAAATAAATAAAAACAAAATAAAAACATACAAAGATCGAGGATTCGCATCCCGTCCCAGGCGAAAAAAAATTTTATTCAATTGAATACCAATCAATTGAAATAAATAGGGACGTGGTCTAAATGATCTTGAACAAATTTAAAAAAATGAAAACACCTAAAAAATTAAAATAAAATAAAAAATATATTATTTTGTCCCTAGAAGAGACGCTAAACATCAAATCTCAAAAAGTACACAAAAAAAAAAAAAAAACTGAAATATTTGTCATTCGACAAAAATTGTTATTTGTTTGATTTTAAAAATAAATTGTATATAATTCAATAATAATAATAATAAAGTTTATTCTTACATAAAGTATATACATTTATTTTTTCACTTTGAGGCGTAGCCTCCACCTCGCCTCGAATTAGCAAAATAAGGTCAATTTTTACTTTCTCTTACCCTATATATGAAATATGTATAGAGAGAAAGTATTGTTTACTTAAAAAAACCTCTGATGTGTGCAACACACGACTTTCTTGTGTAGGACCATTAAACTAAACCTGGTCAATGATAAGAACATGGCACTTACAGTCGGTGTAAAGCAAACAAAAAAAAAAGTATATTTTATCAAATATAGTCGAATCTCGATATTTAGCTGAGAACGTGGATAGTGACCACGAGCTACCCTAGCTGGGACTGGCAGTCTGTTCTATTCCTTCCCGGTCGCAAAATACCATGACCGCCGACCCCGCATCGCGCGATTTAAGATGTAGAAAGAAGAAAAGTCGATTCTTGATATTTCCAAATCCAAGAGACTACAAGAAAAATTCAAATTTTCGAGTTTTTGATTTATTAAGAAGTTTGAATTAACAAGAGGAAAGGAAAAAAAAATCGAATTATTAAGAGTTTTTAATGAGCTTAACTCTCATAAATTTTATTAAAAAAAAAAAAAAAAACAACTAATAAAGTAAAAATGATCGAGGGATCCACACGCCCGCTCAAGGGATGCACACATTAGATCAGCGTTTTCCAAACTGTGAGGAGCGCCTCCCTAGGGACGCGCGAATATTGGCCACCAAGATCAATTTTCCAAATGATTGCTAATTTTATAAATAAAATAATAAAATTTAGAAGATCCTGGGACGGAGTTTTTAATTAAAATTAAATAAAAAAATATTTTTATATAGGCCTAAATTAATCTGTTTATGAGAGTTTCGAAATCTTCAAAAATTAATGGGAAAAAAGTGCAAGTGTTTGAAAAAAAAAAAAAAAATGATTGGATTAGGGTTGAAAAATTGAAAAAAATGTTTGTTTTTTTTTTAATTTTTCTTAGCTAAATCAAAGCCAAATAAATAGAAAACTTTCAAAAATTAACGTTGATTATTATTTTGATTAGGGGAGATGAAGGGTTAATTAAATAAAGGCCTTGGAATATTCCAAATCACTTGTTAACATTCTTTTCCAGCTCTAAATATAGTTAGATTAGAGCAAAAGGTATTTTTTTACTTTTAATAAAAAGGGAATTGTTATTTTCATCTATTTTATTCCTATCGAAAGAAAGACAAGTCTCGTTCAGTCGAGAGCGTGGCCTGCAGACAGGCGCGCAGAGCTGGTCTGTTTTTTTATTTGTGTTTAAAGTGAATCAAAGTGAATAATTAATATAGTGTAACCCACCCTGACCTCACCGTCAGCCAGCACACCCTCTTGAGAGTCTTATTAAAGGTAATTATTATGCATTTTATCGAAAAAAAAAAAAAAAATGATAGAAACAAATAATTTGACTACGAAAAACGATTCTTTTGAATATGAAATTAAATATTTTGTATTTCACTAAGGGTAGAGGGAGAATATAAGCTGTTGAAAGGGGCAGGGGGAGGGGGAGTGTAGGTATCATTGGAAAAAAAAATTAGTTTTTTATTTTTTATCTTTTTTTTTTAACAAGCTTTTTTCTCATTCACACTCAAAACTCACACACGCAGGCATTTCTATTTAAGCCATTTGGTATCCATATCGGACTGCCAGGGGCCCGAACCCGCGACGTTCGGTATATAAGGCAGGCACGCCACCAACTACGCCAATCCCGAGGGCATTTTTCTATCTTTTCTTAAGCCACCATTATTTACCATTATATTCTTTCTATTTGGCCTATATTTTTGTTAATCAAATTTCCTTAATATACTTTTACACAGGGGTGGATTAAGGGTTGAGAATTAAAATAAAATAATTTCAAAATAAAATTAAAATTAAAATAATTATTTATAAATGTTTTCAAATTATTTTGAGAATAATTTCGCGGTGAAGGCTCGCATTTCCTTAAAAGGGGGGGGGGGGGAGGAGGTAGAGATATGAAGGCATTAACCAGGGGGGTTAATGCCCCATCCCCTATAATAATGCACAAAGATGTTTTTTAATACTTTTACTAAAAAATAAGTGCATTCCGTTTGAGTTAAAATTTATATTCAATATTTAGCAAATAGTATAGTAGGATAGAAACACTCTAATGTCATTCTAAAATTTCTTATTACTGGGGCGGAATTAATTTTTGAAGATTTCGAAACTCTCATAAACAGATAATAATAACACTTGGTAACTTAGGAACCCAACTGGGGTGAGTTACCGCATCTTTTTGAATATAGAACTAATCTCAATTGGGATTTGAATTTTTACTTTCTCTTGCCTATATGTATAAGTTAATATACATATAGATAGAGAGAAAGTATCGAGACTTTGATGGATATACACGTTTTGAGGTCCCTGAATCCAAAAAAGTGGGTTTCGCGACATGGTCTGTCTGTGTGTTTGTTTGGGATCAATTTAATATTTAAGTTAGGCACCCCCTAGGGCGTGAAAATAAGATTTGTCAAAAATATTTTTCTTCAGGAATGAAAGTTAGAAAAGACGAAACCAGAATTTTTAAAGAAAAAATTCTGATTGCGTTTTCTTCTAACTTTCATTCCTGATACAAATTCCACCAGCCATAAAATACCCTTACACCAGCCACCCTTACCCCTTTTTCCAAACTCCCCCCTTTTTTTTTGTGAGGAGCGCTTCCCTAGGGAGGCGCAAATATTCCCTAGGACCAATTTTCCAGATGATTGCTAGTTTTAATATAAATATGAATAAATAAAAAAAAAATATTTTTATATAAATTTATATTTTTTAGCATTAAAAACTTTTGTTTTTGTATTATTTTATAAAATGTGGGGAGGGGGGAAGGCGTCATAAGATTAATTATTTTTAAGGGAGGCGTGGTAACATAAAGTTTGGAAATCACTGCATTAGATCGAAATAAGTGACGGCAAGAAATGTGTGTCTCTGGTGCTGATTTCTTCAGTATTGTACAATAGAAAGCGATGATGGTGGAATATTGAAAGTTTTGGCGATATCTTTTTTTTTAACACTTTCCACTGCCGCGATAATTTTTTTTTCGAACACAATGGGGGGGGGGGGGGTTCTTCTGCCTTGCACTCATCGTGGCCCATCACCTTTAAATACTTTGAGTATTTTCAAAATTTTCTTAAAACTAAGCATTCCCTTTTGTTCTCGTCCCCAAGAGATTAAATTTATTTCACATTTGAATAAAACTAGAAATTTATTATTTAGAATCTTTTTATTGCTTAAAATTACCTTAATACATAATAAATGAATAGAACTATTAAGAAAAGATTCAATTTTTTATTATTCTTAAATCATTTGAATCCCACACAGCACGGAATATTGCAATCTTGCTCAATATTGACAATATTGCGACAACATTGATGCAATATTGCAGCTCAAACAGCAATATTGCTAGTTTGGAATATTGCCGCTGCAATGTTGCCAAGATTCGCAATGTTTCTGCAATATTGCTGCAATATTTTGTGCTGTTGGGAATGTAACAAGTTCATTCAAACTATCTATAAATTCTTGCTCGTCCCCCTCTACCGCAGTAGAGAGTATTCGCCTCTTGTGCTAGGGGTATAAATAATATCCCGAGGGCTAATTAGAATAGAATAAAGGCATACGCCTTGAATTCTAATTATAAAGAGAGATATATTAAATTATTTCATCTGTCAAAGTTCCGCAGCATAAATCTGTTCATATTTCTATTTCTTATTTGTAAATCATATTTTTCAGTTCCATTATATAAAATTATATTTAACAAATGTGTATATTTAATCAAATCCCAATTTAGTTATTCATTGAATATTAATATCTTATTCAAATGAATAGATCTCGAAAATTATTTAAATAAAATTATATACAAGTTGTCCGCGTTATCAAAAGAAATTTTAGAGTGCTTCAAGAATTTAACGCAACATCTCCAGCAGATTTAATTAGAAACTGAAAAGTTAATAAAACTTTATTACAATTTTATTTTGGAATGAATTCATTAGCCATGCGAATGCATCCGACTTGCCAGATATTAAATTACGCTTTATGAATGAAATGATTTATTTTCTTTTGCATTGGTTCAACAAACAATACTAGATTTTTTTTCAATATCCCGACAAATAAAAAATTGTAGATTAAAACAATCAGAATAATTTTAATGAAAAAAAGGGTAGAAGAGCTCATAAAATAAATTCAGCTTTAAAAAGGAATAACAAAAATTTTGAGATTACGAAAGGCTTAATAGAGCTATAATATCAATTCAAGCATTTGCCAGAATATCAGTCAGATTTCGTAAAAAAATTTAATTCTGCATTTAGCAGATGTTCCAATATTTATGTAACTTCTAACTGTATTAATAAACCCAGTCAAAGTCTTTACTCTGACAATCGATTATCTCTCTACTATAGTGATTATTTTGATATCAATTTTAATTTAAAGTTATTGCTTCGACCAACATGACGATACCCAGATCCACAGAGGACCAGGAGCCCGAGTTCTTTAAACTTAATTCATAAATTTCTATGAAAACAATTAAAATTATTTTTAAAAACTCTACCTGTTTCAAGAAAAAAAAGAATATTTGAATTCTTCTGAGGAGGCCAAGTTTTTTAAGTTCTAAAATAAATTTATTCCAATTATAATTTAAACTTTTTTTTGAGGTATTATTATCCAACAAGGCTCACCGCGGCCCGCGGCACTACTAGTTCTAATGAATACATGTGCCATGTCTATTTTTTATAATAAATTACCCCTTTAATTTAAAAGTCAACATCCGGTTTAAAGATTTATTTTTAAAATAAGATATGAAAATTAGATAAAATCTTTTTAATAAACGATAATTAATTTATAAGTTTTGATTAAAAGATAAAATTGTAAATTATCTTTGATCAAAATCTCCCGATCTGACTGGCCAGAAGGGATGTGACTCACTCTTTTTTTTTAATTAATTTTAATAAAGTCGCAAGTACAGTAAATACATTAATACGGATATTAATAAGGATAGATCCTTACTATTAGAACCGTATTATTATGTACTGTGCAGGCGCAGATCCATGGTTGAGGGAAATCCAGGCGACCGATGAATTTATATATTTAACTAGTCGCAAAGCCCACCGAAGGCGGGCTCTTGCTCGGCTCCTGCGGACGCCCTTGACAACTACCCGTTGAAATTTCGAAACGAAAACGAAATTGATTAACCAACTTCAAGTCGGAATTTCGAGATGAGGTTTTACACCCTTATTTGGAGAGTACAGGGAAAATAGACCCTCATTTGAAGAGGCTCAAAATTTTTTTTGAAAATTTCCCCCATTGAAAAGGGGGACTCAGATCTTTCCCCCACTCCAATCGAAAAATTTTCCTTACTCACAGGGTTTCACAGTTGTTATTAAATAAACCTTTTTTGATTTCGGGTAAACTGTGCTATATTTGTTTAAGAGACAACGTTTCGACCACTCGTTATTGGTATAAATCAGATACAATCGCAGAGTTTAACTCTCTATAATATTTTATAAAAATAATCAAATTCCTATTATATAATTAATAAATAAAAATATATAAAATATTTAAGATATTATGTATATCGTGTATGTGAGAAAGGGAAGGGAAGGGAACTCCGAGTACAAATTGGAGGATCCGTGGTTCGACTCTCGGCGGCACACTTATTTTTTTGGGTATATGAATTAATAAATATTTAATTGTATTATATAATTATTTTAAAATTTATACTTTATTCTCTATTGGAATTAAAAATTACTCTGATTTTCCAGGGAAAGGGAGCCCAAATTGAGGGATAGAAAATCGAGGGAGGAAATAAAATCCAAAATTTGAGAACCGCTGGGTTAGGATGTATAAGCAGGGCTGTATTTCTAAATAGGCTAAAAAGCCTGCAGCCTAGAGCGGCAAAAATTTCAGGGGCGGCACATTGGCAATTTATTCAAAATTTAAAATAAAGTATTTCAGACGTTATTAATATTTCCCGTACGAATTTAAGAATAAAAAAAAGATGAAAAAACACCAATGAAGTCTATTATCCTTTTGTTGTAAAAAATAAATAAATAAATAAATATTAACTAGCCCTCGAGGCTTGGTGTAGATGTTAGCGGTTACGGGGGTATATTTGGAATTTGACAGGACTGACTGGCGAGCCACTCCTCGATGATAAGTCCATCCTCTAAATTGACCTCTTGTTCATTATCTAAAAGATTCTCTTGACTTCCCGTTTCAAAAATTTCTATTTGTGAAGGTGAGAGAATCGGAGGGGGCGGTGGTGGCGGAGGTGGAGCAGAGGAAGGTGATGTTATCATTTTATTTGGTGCCAAAGGAATTGGAAGATTTCTCAACTCACAGGAAGAAGAGGAATCGATGATGTTTTTGGTCCCTGTAGTTGTAGTAGTCGCTATTTTATGATTAGATGGTTTTGGCATTAAACTGACCAAAGTATCAGAAAGACCTTTGATTTTATTCGTTATTCTCTTCTTTGGAATCGCAGTCGTAGCTGACGCTGATTCCTTTGCTATTGGAGTGTTCGAGTCCCTTGACCGATCGAGTAATTTGTTTTTCAGTTCCGACAGGAAATTCATTGAAACGTCACTTGATGCTTTTTTAGGTTCAAAATTCTTTTGTTGAGAGTTTATTTGATGATCTCCAGCATCTGATGGATTATTATTATTATTTAGAATCAGGACGCTCGTTTGAATTGATCTGTTCACTCGGATCAAAGGGCTTGGAAGAGGACTGTTCAAATACGTTTCTAATCTCTCTGAAAAATTAAAATTAAATCAATTAGTTAATAATTTTTTATTATAAAGGTGTTTTATGGCTGGTGGAATTTTGATCAGGGATGAAAGAAGAAAAATACAGTCAGGATTTTTTCTTTAAAAAATATATATTTAACAGCTAACGTTTCGGGTTTGATTAAAGCCATCTTCGAAGCTGTTAGTCTATGCGTAGTCTTTTGATATTATATCTACAGTATTTGATATGGCTTCTTTTATTTGCGCTCATGTTTTATCTAATTTTATTTTATTTATTTCTATGCCTAGGCTGCAATTGTTTTAGGGGACTAGGGTTAACAATGGCAATGTAGTCATAGAAATAAAATAAAATTTGATAAAACATGAGCCCAAATAAAAGGAGCCATATCAAATAGATATAATATTGCATATTGAAGAAGATACTGAAGGAGATACGGATTCTGATTTATATTTATGTTATATTTATATATTTTATGGAATATATATTTATGATATATTTATATTGATGAAGACTTGATAATTTTTAGAAAATAAGAGAAGATGAAAGGAGGTCCAGGAGAGATTGTAAGTGAAAATAAATAAAACTAATTTGAGTATATTAATTAATAGCAGCTAGCTAAGCTAATTTTTTCGAAAGATAATATAGTAAATTCATCAAAAGACTAAGCAACAATTTTTTTTTTAAATTTTCCAATTACCTAAATTTTTTTGATGATAAATGATCCAATTTTCGAGACGTGTCGACCAAAATTTATTCATCATCTTGTGTCTATTAAGAACTCCTTCATGAATACATAGAATATAAGTAAAACACAGATTCCTGATTACCAGAATGGAAATTTTGATATTTAAATAATATCCAAGACGAAATCGAACGCTTGGTTTGAACCTTGTAAGTCTAAGATTTTTAGCCGAATGGTCTTATTTATATTACGAAATTTACATCCTTGTTCCACTTGGAATCTCTGTTTTACTTAAGGGAAGATTTTTTTTTAGATTTTAATTTCATGAAAACCTCCCTGACTGCATCTTTTCAACTTTTGTACAGTACATCTCACAAACTCTTCTATTACATATATATATATATATATAGCCCTCGGGGTTTGGCGTAGAGGTTAGCGTGCTAACCTCGTATACCAAACGTCGCGGGTTCGGACCCCAGGCGGTCCGATGATTTTGTTTAAGCCATTTGGATACCAAATGGCTGGACCCCAAATAAATATATATTATTAAATAACGGTTATCGTCAAAGTCTTATATGGCCTAAGTTGCCGAAAAGACTGTGTGAATGTAGAATGAAGTGTGAATGAGAAAAAAGTCTAAATGTTAAAAAAAAAAAAAATATTAACTATAGAGGGGGCGGCAAATGGACTTTAGCCTCTATCTTAAATCCGGCCCTGTGCATGAGTTAGTGCAATGATGCTATCCAATTCAAGTCATTAAGATTAATCTCCTAATCTTTTGCTCTTTGGTTTTATTTATTTATTTATTTTTGTTCAATTTACGTACATATGAACTTTTTAGAATGAAAAAGGATATTTTGCAATTTTAATCTCTTTTCAAGTATCGTAGTATTTTTTTTTTCTTTTTATATCTCAAGTGTTGCTTTCATTAATGAGATACGCCTCTCCTCCTATTTTGCCTATATAAAGGTTGTTCCGTTCATTCAGAAAATTAAGTTAAAATTAAATTAACAACAACAACAACCAAAGAAAATGATCTCTTCTCTATTGTTTACTTTTGTTTCTATCTCTGTTTTCATATCTGAAACATCTACCTCACCTCTCGCTGCTTCAGGTATTGAATTTGTATATATTTACCTGTAAAGAATTATCATCAATTGATTAAAAAAATTTCAATCAAATTTTGATTACGCTACTGATCATCCTTCCGAAATTATTTTGCTAGTCTCTTTTTTAAGTTAGAGCAGCGGTTCCCAACCCGTGGGCTGCGGGCTGATTGTAACTGGGCCGCGGACGTATAATGAAAGATAAAATAGAAAGCGGAAAAAAAGTCTTTCGACTTTTTTCAATTTTGAGACTTTTCCAGATTTTCTTCACTGATCTCACAAAAAGAAACGTTTTTTGAGATTTTCAAAAACGACTTTTGCTACTTTTTTGCCTGGCAGAGACTTTTTTTGAAAAATGACCGACTTTTTTCAAATCTTTTTAATATAATATGCTTTTTTTTAATTTTGCATTTTTGGCTTAGGCCATTGAGTTCTTTTTCTTTTTTTTTTTTAAATTCTTATGGTCTTTTTCGGCATCGAGGCCATTTAGTCCCGGTCCCTATTTATTCCAATTGATTTGTATCCAAATCAATTTTTTTTTTATAAAAAAACATTCACACTTTTTTCTCATTCACACTCACACACTCATTCACACAGTCTTTTCGGCAACTCAGGCCATTTAAGACTTTAGACGATAACCGTTGTAATATATATTATCTATTGCGGGTTCAGGATCCAAATCAATTAATATATAAGGTTTTCAGAGAAAAATACACCAGCGGTTGCTTTCCACATTAAAATAATTTATTTTGCAAATCATACTTTTAATACACACAAATGACTTCCAAGTAGCTCTGGAGTGAACATTTCCCTATCTTCGTAAAAATTAAATAATATAATCTATGCTTTATTGCAAAATAAATATTAAAAAAAATTTCAATTAATCCATAGAGGTCATATTTTTTCCATCGCCTTTGAACTTTGAAAATTTTCAAGATTTTTCTAAAGTATTCCCTTTGTTTTCGTCCACAAGGGATTAAATTAATATCAAATTACAATATAACTAGAAATTTATTAGTTAGAATATTTTATTGCTTGAAATTACCTCAAATAATACATAATTAATAGAACGAATAGGGATAAATTAAATTATTTCATCTGTCAAAGTTCCTCAGCATAAATCTGTTCATATTTCTTTTCAATTTCATAATTATTTGCCAATCGTATTTTTCAGTTCGATTATATAAAATTCTTCTTCTTCTTTCTTCGCCATCATTAATCCCGCGGTGCGGGGTCGCTGGGATATAGTTATCTATATATAGTTTAGTGTTTAATCAAATCTGAATTGAGGTATTCATGAATAGGTCTCGAAAATTATTTAAATACATTGGGAACTGTTGAGTTAGAGGATTTCGATATGAGTTTATTTTTAAATAAAAACTTTTTCAAAACACCACCATGACGTTGTCTTTTCGGCAAGGATGTAGGGAGGAAAAACAAAAACAAGGATTTTTTTATTTTTCCCAATTGAGTTTTATTCCTAATATTTCAAAGACCAAAGGCTCTTCTTCTTCACTACACTCTTTTATAAAGATGATTTATTTAACGAAAGAGATACAAGTATGAAAATAACGAAAGGATTATTGTTGAAAGAGGTAGAAAAATTAATTTATTACATGTACATCGGCGCCACAAGTGCCTGATGTCCTCGAGAATGGAGCCTAGTCAACCAAACCAATATTTTTAAAGTATAAATAAATCTTTTTTTTAATGCAACTGAAGTAGACAACACTAATGACGTCTGAGCATTTTGGTTGCCTAAGCTCAAGGCTTTACTCTCAGGCACTTGTCTCAGATTAAAAACTCTGTCTTGATTAGGCATCTTTTCTATTTTATCGCTTCTGATCATTTTTCCTCTTCTCTTCTCTACTAGATGGAGTAGTCGCATGTTTCTACGGCAGCTGGGCAAGATATCGTCCCGGACATGGCTCAGTGGCGGCCGAAGACTTGGACCCCACAGGATGCACTCATCTAATTTATACTTTTGCTGGATTAGATCCTAAAACGAACGAGATAATCAGTCTGGATCCATGGAATGATTTGCCCAGTGGTGGCGGATATGGTAAATTAATACTTCCTTCGTATTTAACTTTTGTCTTCTAAAAATGAAATTTATCATCCAGGTTCTTATGAGAAGGCGACTGATTTGAAGTATGACTATCCTGGCTTATTGGTCACACTTTGCATTGGTGGATCCACACAAAATCCCAACAATTATGCAAGCATGGCGCACGATCCCGATGCAAGAGCCACTTTTATCAGCAGTGTGGTCAGCTTCCTTAAGTAAGGAGACCAAACGGTCATTTATTCATTAATTGTTTGAGTGTTTTATCAATAATTGTTCTTCTTTGTTTAGGAGATACAATTTTGATGGCTTGGATCTTGATTGGCTCTCGCCCAGCATCTCTGATAAGGATGCTTATACTCATTTAGTAACAGAACTCAAAGAAGCCCTGGCTGAAGAAGATCTTATATTGACAGTGACGATTCCCGTCAGTAGATCCATTGTTAAGAATGGATATGACCTGGCAAAGATCGGACCTGTCGTCGATCTCATCCACATCATGACTTACAATTATCACAGCATCTATGATAACGTTGTTGGTGCTAACGCCCCCATCAATGAAATTGTAAGAAACACTTATTTTGAATTAAAAAAAAAACAAGAAAATAATTATTTTGTCTTTTTTAGTTAAGCTCGATTGATGATCTCGTTGATTTAGGAGCGCCAGTAAATAAACTGGCAACATTTCTTCCGCTTTTTGGAACAGCAAATATCCTCAGAGATGAAAACGATGCTGAGATTGGATCTCGTATTGATGGAGGGTTCCATGGACCATGGACCGCTCAAGATGGCATCATCGCCTACAACGAAGTATGACCCATTCGTTAAATCTTACCCTATTTTTAAATAATTCTTCTTAATTTTATTTTGTAGATTTGTAATTTGTTGAGTGATGGAGGATGGACACACGACACGGATGCCAAAACGAACACGGCAATTGAACGCAAAGAAATTCAAATGATTGTTTACGATAACGCCGATACTATCACCTCTAAGGTTCGTACAAGGAACAAATTTATCCGACTTGCAGAAAGATATTGAAATCTTTTACGACGAAAACAATAGAAAAATAAATTGGCAAAAAAAAAAATTTCTCCTATCTTTCCTATCAAGAGGAAAGTGTGCTTAAAACAATTTTGACGACAAAATGAAAGTATACATTTCAAAGAGCATCTAAAAAATAATTGATTTTGAATCAAAATCATTAGAGCGAATTTTGAAAAAAATCGATAAAAAGTACACCAGTAAAGTACTAGTACTTTTTGGCCGTTTTTGATTAAAAGTTTATTTTTGCGCTCCAGTGGGGTGTTTAACACAAATATAAAATTTCAGCCTCATAGCTCAATTCCTACATGTTTAAAATTAAACACAGAACACACACACTCCCACACAGACAGACAGACCATGTCGCGAAAACCACTTTTTAGGCTTCAGGGGACCTCAAAACGTGTATATCCATCAAAATCTCGACATCGAATTTTTGACATGAATTCAATCCAATTTCTCTCTCTATATATTAACATATATATAGAGGTAAGAGAAAGTAAAAATATCAACCTCATGAATGAATATTAAAAATACTGAATTTTTTTAAAGCCCTTTCGAAAGTATATCTGAAATATTAACCATGAATTTCTTAACAAACATTTGAATTAAGAACTTTTTTCTTCTTCTATCTTTTAGGCTCAACAAGTACTGAAAAAAGGCGTAGCTGGGGTGGCTCTCTGGGCACTTGAAATGGACGATGCCTATGATGATTGTGGAGATGGCACATTCCCTCTTTCTAAAGCTGCAGGAGAAGCTGTTTCATCATCTCGAAAAATTATTTATCTTTAAAAAGAATTCTATCCATTTAAAAATAAATACAATTTTTATAAATAAAAATAATCTTGTTTTCTTCTTTTACAAATTTTGACCCGTATGAAGTTCAATTTTTGTGGTTTGATTCTTACTGGTATTTACATACACTGTCTGTCCCGCACTGTTTGGATGCAACGTGTTAAGTTGGTTGTCTAAGGGATCGTTTCTCTCCCAGTAAAGACATTAGTCTCCAGATATGTAAAAAAAAATTTACAACGATTGTCTTCTTTTAAAATTGAGGAATTTTTATTTTAAAAAATTTCTTCCTCGTGCACTTGGTTTCAATCCTTTATCTATAATTCAATTTATTAATCCTCGACTCGAATTGAAACTTTAACTCAAAAATATACTTCTAGCGGAGAGATGAAGAATTTTTTAATCAACTACTTCTCCATATGGCTTCCAAAATCTATTCAGAGGAAAAGATTAAAAAAATGAATAAAATAAAAGTTACTAGAAACCACTATTTTACGCTTATGTGTATAAATAGATTTTGACTTGATATTTTTCTCACGGCTGATTTTTCCATCCCCAGGACATGAGCATTTGTGTGGATCGAAAAAAGTCTAGTTTTGAATTCAGAATTGCTATAGTGAAGAAAAGTTACAATTAGTAAAAAGAAAAAAAAATTTTGAAATCGGCCTTCATCTTCCCATCGCGCAATCGGCCGAAAAGTTTCATGAAATTAGTGAAAAACTTAATTTTTTCAAAAATTTTTTGCCTTTGTATTTTTAGTCCCTATAGCAAAATTTTTTTACATCAAGCATTGAAAAACAGTAAAAAAAATTTGTTTGTCTATAGGATTATAATAATTTTCCGATCGGCAAGTCCATAGAAGTTTAACGAACCCCTTCGTGAGGCCAAAAGGTTGTTGATTTTGAGTTGTATGCCAATTGTCCAGCTCTTCGCTTTAAATTCTCTTTCTAAGGATTATGTTCGTCCATAAGGAATTACTGAAGTGAAACCTGCCCGTGGGTCTTAAAATTATTATATACCAGTAATATATTAAATTAATTCCCCTGAGAATGAGTGAGACTAGTACTCGAAACGTTGAAACAAAATATAAAGCTTTTTTATTTCACCTGGCTGCTGCTATTCCCAGGAAGGCTCCGTCTCTTTCTTCTAATTAAATATCTACAGCTATTCAACTCAAGAAATTTTATTTTGTAACATTTTTTTTAGATATATCTTAATTTATAAAGTTTTGTGTACTTATATGTCACATATCTAGTTTTTGAGTACAATAGGGAGGGGATTTGAACACCAAAAATCCCCCCCCCCTACCCGCCCATGGCTATGCCAATAGTTCTTCGGTTTACAATGGGCAACATACAAAGCAGACGGACATTAGCTTATTATATATACATACAGGTGAAAAACCCTTTAAATATAATAAGTGCAATAAAGAGAATTTCTTCAAAATCTTATCTCACTGTTCATATGCGAATACACACAGGTGAAAAACCCTTTAAGTGTAATCTGTGCAATAAAGAGTTTTCTTCAAAATCTTATCTCACTGTTCATATGCGAATACACACAGGTGAAAAACCCTTTAAGTGTAATCAGTGCAATAAAGAGTTTTCTTCAAAATCTTATCTCACTGTTCATATGCGAATACACACAGGTGAAAACCCTTTAAGTGTAATCAGTGCAATAAAGAGTTTTCTTCAAAATCTTATCTCACTGTTCATATGCGAATACACACAGGTGAAAACCCTTTAAGAATCTGTGCAATAAAGAGTTTTCTTCAAAATCTTATCTCACTCATATGCGAATACACACAGGTGAACCTTTAAGTGTAATCAGTGCAATAAAGAGTTTTCTTCAAAATCTTATCTCACTGTTCATATGCGAATACACACAGGTGAAAAACCCTTTAAGTGTAATCTGTGCAATAAAGAGTTTTCTTCAAAATCTTATCTCACTGTTCATATGCGAATACACACAGGTGAAAAACCCTTTTAAGTGTAATCAGTGCAATAAAGAGTTTTCTTCAAAATCTTATCTCACTGTTCATATGCGAATACACACAGGTGAAAAACCCTTTAAGTGTAATCTGTGCAATAAAGAGTTTTCTTCAAAATCTTATCTCACTGTGCATATGCGAATACACACAGGTAAAAAAGTGTGCTGTGCGACGAGTCACACCAGATTACCCCCCCCCCCCCCCGAGAAACACCTCTGGAAACCCCTTGTGTTCGGGTTATATATACTGTATATATATTGAATATATACTTATTTATTTAAGTGAAATTTTAATAATAAAATAAATATGACAAAAAAATAATTAAAAAAAAAAAAGGAAAAGATAAGTTCCACTTTAAAAATTGCCAAACAAATATTTTGAAAGTTATTGAATTATTAAAATCTGCCATTAAATTTTTTTTGACATTGACTTAAAAAAAAAATTTTGATTAGCATTTCTTTTTATTTTATTATTTATTAAATATTTATTGGATAATTATTTACAATTGGCTAAGACCTTTGGGACGTTAAGTACATTTTTACTAAACTTGAAGTTTTCAGGGAAAATACTCCCTCCTTTCCCTTTATTAGCCTAAAAGAGGTGTCGGTAAGCCAATTTGATCGAGATATATGCCAAAATAAGGAAAATTTTGAAGAAATACGAAGGCCACATTAACCATTAAAAAATATATTTTTACTTACTTTTTTGGGTTTTTTCTTTCTCCATTGTAATTTAGATGACAAAAACCTTGCGCCTGACCTATTCTGATTGAGATAACAGAGAAATTTATTAAATAGAGTAAAAAATATAAAAAATAATTTTAATGATAATTGTTTATTTTTATAAATATTGAACGATAAAGGAGCTAACTTCATGTTGAATTAAAAGTTAAAGTATTCACTGACTTTTTAAAAAAAAAGGCTCGAGTTTGCTATACATAAGAATATCAACTTTTTTAGCCACAATTATTATTTGAACTCTCTTTAGGCTACTATTAATATTATTATAAAAATTAATATTTTTTCTTTCATTTTCCTCTGCTCTGAGTCCATTTAGGGTCTATCGCTTTCGGAAGTTCCAATCTATGGAGGCCCGTGCTCTTTTGGTACGTCAATTGATAAATTTTTATAAAAATGAAATGAAATTTTATATCACGATCAAAATTAATGTGTTAATCAATTTTGGGGGCCCCCGTATTCTACGCCTAGACACCCTATGATCCATCACTGCAAGAATATATTAAAGAAGTTGCAGGGATCCCTTGTCCGAGAGCCGCCGGAGGCGGCTCGAGACCTTCGGTTAATTAAGGTCGGTTCTGTTTTAGATTAAAAAATATTCATCCAGAATATTTTAAAGAACTTGCAGGGATCCCTTGTCCGAGAGCCGCCGGAGGCGGCTCGAGACCTTCGGTTTTAAGTTCGGTTATTTTATTTTTAGAAAAAATTCAAAACAACTAGGGAATTCTCGGCTTTCGGTTCGGCTCGGTTCGGTTGGTTCGGCTCGGCTCAGTTCGGTTCAAAACCATCCAGTTAGAAGCGATTCGGTAGCTTTTAAAAAAAAATTTTCGGGCCCGAAGGGCCCGAAAATTTATTTTTAAGGGCTACCGAATAGCTTCTAACTGGATGGTTTCGAACCGAACTGAGACGAGCCGAACCGAGCCGAAACCGAACCGAAGTCGACACTAGTGACAAAACAACTTCAGGGGACACGACCTAATTGTTTCGGTCCTTCGGTTGCAGTTCGGTTTCCTTCGATTAAAGAAAATTTAAAAAAACTAGGGAATTTCCCGGCCTTAGTGACAAAACAAATAGCATGCCTAAATGAAAAAAAAACGAAAGATTCATGAATGTTGAGCTAATGTCAAAAGTGGTCAAAAGTTGAACACAGCCCGCCCGGCCGAAGGCCGGCCCCCTTTATTTTGAAGATTAACTGAAAAAATTATTCTTTGTTTTTTTTTTCCAATTATCATCTGAAGTTAGCCCCTTTATCATTGTTTATTAAAAAAAAAAAAATAAATAAACAATTTTCGATAAAATTATTTTTTATATTTTCAACTCCATTTAATAAATTTCTCTACTTATCTCAATCAGAATAGGTCAGACGCAAGGTTTTTGTCATCTAAATTACAATGGAGAAAGAAAAAACCCAAAAAAGTAAGTAAAAATATATATTTTTAATGGTTAATGTGGTCCTTGTATTTCTTCAAAATTTTCCTTATTTTGGCATATATCTCGATCAAATTGGCTTACCGCCACCTCTTTTAGAATAATAAAGGGAAGGGAGGGTGAATTCTCCCTGAAAACTTCCTAAATTTTAATAAAAATTTACTTACCGTCATATAGGATCACGCCTTTAAATTAATTGAATATTTTATTTTTAACTTAATTATTTTGAAAGCGAATGCCTCGTCTCTTTATCTCATCCATGACTTTGGCCGGCGAGAATTTTTCTCTCATGTCATCACATATAATTATTTATATTTTACTCATCAATTTCCATAATATAAGGTCAGTAATGCGTTTAAATATTTATTTAATTCGTTCAGGATGATTATTTTAAATAAATTCATAATATAAACTTATATAAATATTATAAACTCGTGATTCATATGAATAACCTTTGTGTGTTAGTCTGACAAATTTTATTCTCATTTTTTTTTAATATTTCATCTCTTGTACTCTTTTAATATTCATTTTTAATTTAATTTCGATATGCAAATTTTATAAATTAAATAGATTACCGGTATTTGTTTTATTTAATCATTCACTCTTTGCTTTAAATTTGACATGTGAATTTTTTCATTATCGTTTATTTCAATTTGTTTAAATAATCATGTTTTATTTAATAAATACTTTACATGTTTCGATTAATTCGAGTTTATAAATTATTATTTAATTAATTTATAAATTGCAATTCGTATAAAGGCTGATCTGTTATGAATGTCAAATTCAATTCATCTTTACTTAAGTTTTCCATTTTTTAAATGTATTTTAATCCCTGATTATATTTAAATTGAAATGTTTATTAAATTATTTATTTATTTTTTTAATTTTAGGTGTGAGGTCTTCCAAAAAACTTGTCGTAAACTGATATACTTGGAGCCTGCAGTCTGCGAAAACACAACATCCATCATTTATATATATTTCTTTTTTATTCTTTATAAAGTCTATGAATAAAGAAACAACACGAACTAAATAGAAATGGAATTATAGACTCTATTAAGCAAAAGAAAATGCAGACTGATTAAAAATCATTAAATAAGGTAAGCATTAATGAATTACTGAAATTAAACAATTTTAAAAGAAAAATAGAGGCTAAATGGTTTTTCAAACCATCTTATAATTATTTAAGTGTAAAATCTTTTAAATGCTGTATTTATTTTTTATTTTAGGTGCGATTCTGACAAAAGAACTTGTCGTCAGCTGATTTGCTTGGAGCTTTGAAAGATAACTTCATTCGTAATATACATTATATATATATATATATATATATAATTTACATTTAATTGTTCCTTTTATTATTTATGACTTGGAGACTTATGAAACAAAATCTGTGAAATATAGAAAAGGGATTATACTCATTCACAAAAAAGATCAGAAAAACAAAGAATATGCTGACTTATTAAAAATCATTAACTAAGGTAAGCTTGAATAAATTTATATTTTTCTACTTTTTATAAATTTAATTAATTCTAAGGACCGTTCGTCAAAAATCAAATAACTTTGCCTATTATCCATTTTATTTGTAAATATTTTGATCCCAGTGAGATTGAATCATCCTCACTACAAGCAACAGATGTTTTGCAAACAGTCAAAAACTCTCATCCAATATGACAAAGCAGATTGGGATCAAAATATTTACAAATAAAGAGGATAATACGTAAAGTTATTTGGCCGACGTTCCTTAGAATCAATTTAACTTGCTTACGACCATCTACAATCAATTTTATACCTGTATTTCTAGAAATAGATGGCTGTTTTCTGATTTTATAGCAACTGGTATATCCCTCCCAATAAAGAATAAAATTATAAATTATAATATGCCTATAATTTTAGTATTATTGAGTAAAAATACTAAATAACTAGTATAATTTTAGTGCTCCTGGGGGGGAGTGATATGCCCCAATTGAACCGCGCCTGTGTCTATTTGTTGTTCCTCCTTGATGTATATATATACTATTTCTCAATATTATATCTAGACAGTGAATCTTTTGAATTTTCATTTTATTTTTTTTTTGATTAATATCATTTGATCTAATTTTGTGTAAAAATTTTTTTCAAAATACAAATAGAATTTTTTTACCACTTTATAAAATAAAAATGAAAATTCAAAAGCTCACTGTTCAGATAATTAAAGTCATGAAATCATTTAATCAATCACAAAATTAGTTCCCTCACGACTTTCATTTACAGCTTGAGGCAGGAAATTTCCTTTTAATTTATATTATTTCATTAAGTTAATTTTTTCGAGCATCCGTCATATAATTATATATATCTAATATTTTTTGGAATTTATTTTCTTTATATTTATTTACAAATGTTTTTTATTAAAATTTTTTTTATTTTTCAGGTTTCATCTATTTAACCATCGATGTGTGTTAATTTCTACATATCGGGGACGAAATTACGCGGACGGAAAATATATTTCCTTCTATATTTTTGGATGATATTGAACAACAGCCGTCGACAAAAAACAAGTGGAGATTACATCTAGTAAATAAGTTAAAATTAATTAATTAATAGTTAAAATTTTTCCAAATTTAAATTAGATTATTAAAAATGCTTTTTCTTAAGCCTCAAATACTAAAAAAGAAAGCAACCAAAATTAAAAAGCAACTTGTTTGATTACCACATATTTAGACAATTATTTGCTTAGAAATTTACAAATTTACAGTAGTTGTTTCTTACTTGCAATTTTTTTTATAAGAGGGGCAGAGAGTAAAATTTGGAAATCAGATGATTTAGGCTTATTTTATTTATTTATTTAAACATGTACATGACATGTTAATGACTTATACTAATATATAGTCAGGGGATAATAATCTATTAGTGAATTTTTATTGCATTAAATCAGAACTCCATACATTACATCACATCACTTTAGAAAAAATTAATTTTTAATAACAATAGTTTTTACATTCTCTTTATATTATTAAATAACACCTCTAATTATTTGTTTGCAGATGCGGGTTTTGTCAAATAAAAAGGAACCTGAGAGCAAATATTAAATGTGAGATAAATAATTGAAAAAGCTCGAGAATTCAACGCGCCAGGCTATATGTGCTTTGTTGACTACAAGAAGATCTTCGATACATTCAAATGGACCCATGGTACAGCAGAAAAATGCATTGATTAGGATTGATTTTTATTAACCGTCCTTTTCGTGACTTTGTTAATATGATGGCGGTTGAAAGACTTTTCGTCGTAAACCAAGTTTAGGGCACATTAAACATCCTTCGATATTGGATGCTTTTTTCTACTTTTTCATTCGTTTTCTATAATTAATAATAATTTTTTAAATATTTAATCCTTTGAATCTCTTCAATCTCTTCAAATCAATTTTAACTTATTTTCAAATTATTAGAATTTAACAAATTTATTTCCTATTAATTATTTTTTCAACGCGTACAAAATTTTTCCCATTATAATCAATTTATTCAGTTTCTTTATCTATTATTTCTATATAAATGCATACATCTATCTATTCTTTAATAAATGATTTTCTTTTTCTTTTTTCAGGAGTTCATTAGAATTTCAACTTGTCATTCGACCAGCCCATCCGTCTCGATCCTCCAAATCGGCTTGCATTTTGGTGAGTTTATTCAAATTTCAAATATTTATATATATATAAATATTATGCATAATGGAACTAAGTAAATAAATTCTAACTTTACCTTCATTATTAAATTAAGCATAACAGCCTAAAAAACTAAATTTCTTATTATGTAAAATTTTATGAAATTAGATGACTTAATGTACATTATTTTTATTATTAATTAATAATAAATGTTTTTTTTTTATACTTTCAGGGATTCATCTCGATTTCCATTTGGCAGCCAGCATCTATGCAACTTTCCTCTGGGTCTTGATGTCAAGCAACTGGTGAGTTTGTTCAAATTTTATATTTCATTTCATTCAAGATAAATATTTTTTTTATATAAAGAGAATTGTTTTAATATTTTTTTATCCGAGTTCAGAGCACAAAGTCCTTTGCATTAGTTGAGCAATTTGATTTCTTAAAAAAACTAAAATTTCCATCTCTTCTTCACCGTGTTCTCGCTTTCTCTCTCTTAAAATCTTCTATTCTTTTCCCTATACTTACCTAACAAGAACCTTATTACCCTAAGATAGATATTTAGTAAAAATTATTAATAATAAATCATCAGTATCGAAAATTATCCCATTACTGCAATCTACTTATTAGTGTGGCTTATTTTTTAATGTGAATAAAATAAAACTTGTCTGTCTTATGCTTGTTGAAATAAATATTAAGTTAAAAAAAAATTTAAAAAGATAATGGCTTTAATATTTATTTATTTTTGGGAACTCGGAGTACAAATTGCATTCATTAGTCTTCCGTCAGTTGCTTTCTTGTTGACCCTGGAGTCAGTTCGTTTGAAAGATTCTCTGAAAAGGGTTTAGTTTCTCTTATTTTGTATTTACATTAACCCCCACAACTCATAATTCATTCTCCGATTAGTCGTTATATTAAAGGTATTTATAATTTATTAATGGGTTTTATATGTTAATTTTTAAATTTTTTTTTAATTTTATTGATTAACAAAATTATTTAATATTTTAAATGTAAAGAACCCCCCCCCACGAGTTTTCTCATTTGATTATTTCATTGATCTTGATTGAAAATATTCCCTTCTACGTTTGAACCCCCAAAGCTAAAAATTTTTAAAAATCGCATTGGGGTGTTTTAATTTTGCCCCTCATTCCCTTTTGATCCCGAGGACATCGAACCCAAATGGCCATCCACTTCTTATTTTAAAAGGTGTTTGTGATTTAAATAATAATTATTAAATAAAAAACTTATTTATTAAATGAGAACATGTTAGATAATTAATTTATTTTCATCTTTGAACATAAAATCATTCTCATTTACTAAATACATTTTGTTTTTGTTTAATAAAATTTTTACCCTTTTAAAAATGACTCTAGATAAAGGGGTGGATGACCCCTCGTTTGACGCGTAATCGGAAACCCAATCCTGGTTTCCTTGTAACTCTCTTGAGCCATTTCTCTTACAATTGCCAAAATTCTTTTAGAGTTTATAAAAAATATTATTTATCATAATTTCTTTGGGGGAACAAAGCAGATTAGAGCAATGAAATAAAACGACATCAGTTGGTTAAAAAAATTCAAATTATCCATATAAGACACATAATGAAATATAAAAATAATATTATATAGCTGCGTTGTGATCTACACTTCTTAATTTTACACGAGAACTCAGTTTTTTTTTTTATTTTTTTTTTAACACTCACCCACACACACCCCCCCCCCCCGGGGGGGGGCCCCATTTTTAAAATTTTCCCTTCCCCCCCCCCCCAACCCCCCCGACGCCCCCACGTCTTTTCGGCAACTTAGGCCATATAAGACTTTTGCGATAACTCTTATTTTATGAATATATCTATTGGGGGTCCAGGCATTCTTATTTCAACAACTCAGTTATTGGATAAATAAATTTTGTCAGAAATTTTTATTTCATTGCTACAATCTGCCTTGGACCTATCTCATCATATCTATATAGAACAAACATTTTTCTTTAAAAAAAAATCAAATTCCATCGGATTAAAGACTCTAATAGAATTTTTTTATTAAAAAAAATAATAGTTTGATAACTTTGAATACTGTAGTTTTTTAATTGTAAATTTTATAGTAGGAATTCATCTCATTTTTCTAGTCTGGTTCATGATTAGGATGGCAAAATATAATTATTAGTATTGTAGTTGTGGCTGTTGAAGGAAGGGTTGCAGGATCAGAGACTGGCAGCCAGATTTGTTTCTTTAAATATTTTATTGGGCCGCCAGTCTCTGCTCCTGCAACCTTTCCTTGATAAAAATAATTATATTTTGGAATAAGCAACATAATTCAATGGGGAAAAATAAAGAAAATTGAATTCTTTTTTTTTTTTTAAGTGAATTTTATAGATAATATATAGGGTAAGAGAAAGTAAAAATACAGTATATAGTAGGCCTATTTAAAAAAGAATGTACTGTAGAATCCTTAAAAAAAAAAAAAAATTAGGTGTTGGCTGTGTCTTCTACACAGCCGGTGGCTTTTTAACGTGACAACGTCTTTTACTTGAATTCAAAAAAAAATTTTTCACGAATATGTTTATTAAAGCTTTTGTGGTTTGAAATATTATTATTAGGAGAATTTTTTTTCTCTAACCTAAGTTATTAATATATTGAAATATAAAGAGAGAAAGTATTGTTTTTTTTACTAGTATTTTGTTTCCATTAATAAACATGTTCAAACATTTTCATTGTAACAATATATGACAGGTGTGGCCAAACTTTTATCCATTAAGGGCGAATTATGCTAAAAAATTGAGGTTTTTTTTTGAAAAAAAAAAAAAACTAACTTTCGAGTTAATTACTCGGGATTTTTATTTATTTATTCTATTAGAGGTTTCTTTTCCCAAATGACATCTCATTTAGTCTGATCGGATTAGCCGTTCGGAATCTACAGGGGTTTAAAATTTCGAAAAACGAAATCCCGCCGAGTGCTCTCATGCGGTAAAATGACCTCATATCAAAAAAATGAAAAAATTACCTCTGGGCATTGGACCACTCTTTCTAAAACTATATTTAGATTCATAGGCGCCGGAACTGGGGGGGGGGGGCAAGGGTACATTGCCCCCCCCTGGCATCATACAGGGGGGGGGGGCAGAGGGGGGCAAAATTTCTTTTTTTATTTCATTTATTTTTAAAAATGATATATTTTTACTTTTGAAAATTAAAATCTTCTAAATTAAAAAAAATTAAAAGAGTAAGAAATTCATTTTTTCCAAATTTTTTCCAAAAATTTTTGATAAAATCACTACCAAATTTTTTAAAATTGTGATTTTATTTAAAATTTTTAAAGTTTTATAGTAGATTTGTTTTTGTTTTATACTATTTGAACATATTAAATTATTTTAATTTTCTAAAAAAAATTTTTTGCCCCCCCCCCCCCCCTGATTCAAATTCGTTCCGGCGGCCCCTGTTTAGATTCAATGTAGCTTTTATGGTCAAGTAGCTAGGCGTTACATAAATAGGGCTATTTTTCGATATTTTTTTGCCTAAAAAATGAGGTTTTTCGAGAAAAAAACTAATTTTCGAGTTAATTACTCGGGATTTTTTTATTTATTCTATTAGAGGTTATCTTTCTGCACTAAATGACATCTCATTTAGTCTGATCTGATTAGCCGTTCGGAATCTACAGGGGTTTAAACTTTCAAAATTGAATTTACCGCAGCGCGGTAAAATAAAATGATAGGAAAAAAATAAATGTGAAATCTTTAGCTGAAAACTCATTCTTTCTAACCGTATATTTCCCATAATTATACTTCTTAAGACAGAGGAATTATTCAAGCCGATAAACTTTTTCGTGCTTGCCCCTCTAACTTGCCTCTATAGACACATGATTTGTAAGACGTTGTCACGTCAAAAAACTAGAAATAAAGGAAAAGTTGCAAGTGTATTTTATTTGCATGTTCCAAAATATAATTATTTTTTACCTTTATCAAATGTACTTTATTCTTTTTTTATATAGTACAGTATTAATTAAGAGTTGAGCTATTGATGAATAATTGAAATATCTTCTCTCATTTCATCCCTTATTTTAATTGTTTTTATTAATTGGTGGAGAAGTTATGATTTGGAAATCAGGAAAAAAATGAATAAATGTCTTAGGCTAATCATAAATTAAAAATCACTTTTATTTATTTTAATTAGGCTTCATTATATTTAACAATAATTATAATAATACATTTTTTTTTTGTTTGCAGATATTCACATTTTTGATGGATCCATGGATTCGTAAGAATGCACTGGTGACCTGCCCTTCGTGTAAAAACGTTGACAAGGGAGAAGACTTCAAATCTTTGTGAGTGTAAACACGCATAAATACTTTAATTTTTTATATAATAATATAAATTATTACTTATAATTAGAGAGCGGAAAAAAAGTCTTTCAACTTTTTTCAATTTTGAGACTTTTCCAGATTTTCTTCACTGATCTCACAAAAAGAAACGTTTTTTGAGATTTTCAAAAACGACTTTTGTGCCTTTTTGCGACTTTTATGACCGACTTTTTTCAAATTTTTTTAAATATAATATGCTTTTTTTTAAATTTTGCATTTTCGGCTGAGGCCATTGAGTTTCTTTTTTTAAATTTATTTATGGTCTTTTTCGGCATCGAGGCCATTTAGACCCGGTCCCAGGGCCGGAACTAGGAGATTTTTTAGGGGGCAAAATTTAATTTGCCTCCCCCTCCTTAAAATTTTTTATACAAAATTCATATCATTTTACCTTTTTTTTTTAGTAAATCTTTCTTTAATTGCCGCCCCCTGATATCTGCCGCCCGGGGCACAGGCACCCACTGCCCCCTCCCCCCTAGATCCGACCCTGCCCGGTCCCTATTTATTTCAATTGATTTGTATCCAAATCAATTAATATATAAGGTTTTCGAGAAAAATACACCAGCGGTTGCTTTCCACATTAAAATAATTTATTTTGCAAATTGCCTACGCAATCCATCTTCAGTGCATCAAATTATACTTTTTCGAAATAAATTATTTTAATGTGGAAAGCAACCGCTGGTGTATTTTTCACGAAAACCTTAACGATCTATCCCAGCATATTTCTTCTATTACTTCTTCAGCATATTACTTCTACAATTAGGCCTAATATATTTTTTCGAATGCGTACCCTCGACATTTGGCACCAGAAGCTAATACCCTACCTCTGAGCCATAGATCCAGGGTGAAACAACTTAAGATGGGAAAAAATTTCTCTCTATTGTCCGCCCCTTGAACTCATACTTTTAATACACACAAGCAGCTCTGGAGTGAACATTTCCCTACCTTCATTAAAATTAAATTATATAATCGTTTTTTGAAAAATAAATATTTAAAAAAATTTCAATTAATTTTTACTTTCTCTTATCTTAATATGCATATTAGGGTGGTCCTGATCCATAGAGGTCATACTTTTTTTCATCGTCTTTGAACTTTGAAAATTTTCAAGATTTTCCTAAAACTTGAAGCATTCCCTTTGTTTTCGTCCACAAGGGACTAAATTAATTTTAAATTACAATAAAACTAGAAATTTATTTAGAATTTTATTTATTTATTATTATTTAGAATCTTTTATTGCTTAAAATTACCTCAAATAATACATAATTAATAGAATGAATAGAATTAGATTAAATTGTTTCATCTGTCAAAGTTCCTCAGCATAAATTTGTTCATATTTCTTTTTCATTTCATAATTATTTGTCAATCGTATTTTTCAGTTCGATTATATAAAATTATATTTAACAAAAAATATGTAAGTAGTTTAGTCAAATCCGAATCGAAGTATTCATGAATATCAATCAATATCTTATTCAAATGAATAGGTCTCGAAAATTATTTAAATAAAATAATATACGAGGTGTCCGAGTTATCAAAAGAAATTATATAGTTCTTCAAGGCTGTATCCCTTTTACTTTTTCATATTATTAATTTTTTTATTAATTATTATTTTATATAATTATTAAAGCTTTTGTGGTTTGAAATATTATTATTAGGAGAATTTTTAATTATAGACCACATTTTTGTATTAAATATTTATTGAAACGTTGTACAGTTAGGGATGAAACGATACGAGTAAATACAAGTACTTACTCGATACTTTTCTTTCGATACCAAGTACTTTTGGAATCGATACTTTGGTATCGATTACCAAAATTCTCAAAATACTCGTATCGATACTCGGTCCTCGTACGCCCGCGATGCGGGGGGCCCCGGACCTTGGGGGCCCTCGGGGCGGGTCGGGCTAAAAAACTGTAGCTCCGATAAAAACGGAAAAATTTAGATAAAAAAAAAAAAATAATGAAAATTTCTCTTTGAGATGGCCCGGGGCCCTCAGTGTTCAGGGATATACGGTATTTTAAAAATATTTTTTGTATGGTCTAATAATGGGGCCCGAAATAAAGGTTTGCGGGGGGCCCAGCTAAAAAACGTTACGCTACTGCTTGAATATATACTCATCTGTTCTTTTTCTATAAAATTTTCCATAAAAATCACTTAATTTTCTAAAAGGCAAGATTTGTTAAAATAAAAAAAAAAAAAAATTATCAAAAAGAAACAAACCCTTAAGAAAATTGGACAAAAACGAATTATACCTTTCAAATTAGAAACAAATCAAGAAGGCTACTTAATTTAAAAAAAAAATTATTTTTAATAATCCCCTATCTGAATGAATTGAAGTAAAAATTCTCATTAAAATTGTATTAATTCCCCATTTGAAGCTATGCTAAATACCCGATAAACATACTAATATACTTTTATATTTAAACACGGGAAAGGAAAGGATTACGGGAAAATAAAACAATTATTTAATAAAATAATCTTTATTGAATATTTAAAAAATGAAGATAGAAGAGGATAAAAAAAAAATAAATATTTCTTTGTTTCAGAAGAGAGCAAATCCTTCTGCGTCAAGGGGGGCCAAGGGGCCAGTTGATGGAACTCATCTCTCTGCAAAGTGCCTCTTCTCCAGTGTGATTCTGTTTGTGAGAATAAAACGTCACACACACCTCCTCTCTCCACAATTAAAAGGTATTTATAATTTGCATATTTCACTTGCTTGGCGGGCCCGAGCCAGCTGGAGGGTGATGAAATTTTCCAAATTCACTATATTTGCATCTTGGGGGTGTCTCTTTTCTAATTTTTTCTTTTTATATCTGCTGTAGTAATAAGAAATTTTTTTCTTACTAAACTAAAATCCTGTTTTAGTCTGATAAGAAAAAAACCAAATACAGTATTTGAGAAAGAGTCATAGAAAAAATATTTTCTAAAATGAATTCTAATCACCCAAAAACTATTTTAGAATTAAACCTATTTAATTCTGTTTATTTATATATTGAGACATTTCGTTAGCTGGTCGGTTATTATTAAAATTAAATTAAAATTTACTATTTGTTTACTAAAACGAATTTTATTCTAATTCAGTGTAGGACTAATAATAAAATTTCATTTTTTTCCTTTTATTAAAATCAATCAATGATTTGAAAAACTAGAAATTTTTTTAATCGTGGAGAGTCAGAATAGTTGGGGGGGGGGGGGGGGGGGGGGATTAATAATAATATAATTTAAATTAGCTAAGGAAATGTCCCTTTGGTAAAAAAATATTGTTAACAGAATCATTCTTTAATTTTCAAATCAATTTTGCTCCCGAAGAACGATGACTATGACGTCTGGTTTTGATGGCACATTTTTATTTTTATTTCAATGTTTTTATTTAAATATTTGAAAATATTTATTTTTTTAATCAAGCAAAACCAAGGGATGAATTATTCTTATCAAAACTTTTAAAGCCCAATCGGGCTGGAATAGTTTTTATAATAATATAATTTATTTTTTTATATTGTTTTCTCTGACCGCCTGCCAACCTGTAGTAGCATGGATTAACTCGTCTGAGAAAAATATAGCAAATATATTTTATATTTTAATAGAAATGACAAATAATTAAAATCTTTGTTCCAGGATCTTCTAATAAGGAATTCGGCATCACAAGGGTTCAATAAATCATACGGAAATGCAGCTACATAAAAGAGGTAAATCATGATTTTAATCCAAACAAAATAGAATTTATTATTAGGAGAATTTTTAATTATAGACCACATTTTTGTATTAAATAACTATAATATAATATAATATTTATATCATAATGTATTATTAATTACAAGTTGAGCAAATGATGAATAATTGAAATTTATTACTTGTGCTTTTCAGTTTAGGGGCCCGGGCCCTTTAAGCTCAAAGCAAGTTTGATAATATTTTTCATGTCTCACGATAGCTAAAAACGCAGATTTAAGTATAAAATTTTCCGTACTCCCAGACCCCCCTCCGGAACTCGTCTGCCCGAATCTGGCCTGAATAAATTATGATGGTAACCCTATGTTTAGAAAATGGATGTCACAATTGCCTTTTACATATTAAAAAAACTTACGGGGGAGGGGGGGGTATTATTAAGTAGCCTCGGGGCCCGTCATGTTCGTCTGCCACCCTGTATTTATAATATTTCTTCAAGTAATTAGGAAAGGAAATGTAGCTTAAAATAAACTCTTTTTAAATCAATTCAATATAAATTTTCATAAATGATGATAAAATATTAACTTAAGATACTGTGAATGAGAAAATAAATGGATATTTAATTAGAATATAATTAATTAATTATATTTTCTTTTGTTACAGCATCTCTTCATGTGTCTCATGGCAACGAGTCGAAGTCTGCTAAAACAAATCAACATACAAATGAGGGAGCATCAAAAGAAGCGAAATCTCAACACGTATACTCTTAGTTATATAAGCATCGACCTTGTCGCTCGAGCATCCATCTAAGCGCTCTCCGAGGATCTCTCTCTGCGCTAGGTAAGTCCAATCAAATTTTTTCAATTTATCTCATCATTTCCTGGGAAAGGTCTTTCTCTTTTAAAATAGACCTTTAAAAATCCTCCCTCATTTTAATTTTGATTATCATTTCTATAGAAGTTTTTCTCCCCCCCCCCTCCTTTTTGAGAGAAATTCGAATTTTTTTCATTGTTTTTGCCAAATTGTTTTAAAAACAAATCAACTTGCTTGATAATGAAAAAATATAAAATTCAAAAATTTCTTCTTTCAAATTTTAAATCGGTATGGGAATATTATAACTAGAGACCGGATTCCTATGCAATTGCATATTCTATTTGCTAATAGGTACATCACTGAAAACCAATTTTCTATCCGAATCATGCCCCCTTGGAGCTAGGGTTCAAATTCTATATTGCATATTTTTGCATATTTGGCCAATATTGCATAAAGTTGCATATTTAAAGCTTTTTGGATATTTTAAATTTTTTTTCAGTAAAAGTTCCATTTTATTTTAATTTTTTTATTTTTTTTTTTTTCTAAAAACAAAAAAAAAAAATTAAACGAAAAAAAAAAATTTAAATCCTTTTATTACATTGTAAAAAATAAATAACTATATATTTTTTATTCTTTATATCCTCTTTTAAGAAATAAATTTAGTTTTTCTAGAATTTTCGTTGGATGAATATCAAGTCAGTTGTGTTCATAGTTCGAAGTCAAATTAATTAAAGAAAAAAATGCCAAAACAGGGGTCCTCGTTTGCTTCAAAAATTTCGCAATGGATTGCTCCCTATGAAAAGGATAAAATATTTACGACTGAAGGTAATGTTGTTTTTTGCAATCCATGCGGAAAAAAAATTTCGAGCTATCGGAAGTCGCAAGTTGATCAACACGTCAAAACAGGTATGTCGTTTAATTAGGTTTTTATTTCGGCCAATTTTTCCGGCCTTCATTAGGACAATTGTTGTTGACTCGAGATTAGAGGGGCTCTTGGCAACTCCTGACATAACTGTTGGTGCGAACAGCATTAGGGCAAATGTTATGTTTGCCAAGAGTCCCTCTAAGCTCGAGTCAATAACATTTGTCTTGATGAAGCCCGGAAAAATCGACCGAAACGTCGACAATTGTATTAAATAAAGCGAAAAAAGAGAAATAATTTTTCTTTAATTGCTTCCGGCTCCCTTACTCTCCTCATTGTTAATTTTAATTATACGTTCAGTTACAAATTAAAAGTTAGTTTCTCAGAAATATTACGTTTTTTTTTTTATAAAGTGTTTATTTTGTTAAATAATATTTAGTATATATTTTATAGAAAACTATTTTGTTAAATAAATTAACACATTTGACTGTACTGATATTACTGTTTTTTTTTTTGTTTTGTTTTGTTTTTTTAATTAAATTTAGTTTTTATTGCGAGACCAATTTTTTTTTTTTTTTTAATCATTTCCTTCCAAAAATAAAAACACCATTAGTTTTACATCAGTAGAAATCATGATTTACCTTTAATTGGAAGCCATTTACTCAATATTTTTGCCATAAATATATTGCATATTTGGCTGCATATTTTAATACTTTTACTGCATATTATATGGCATATTTAGCGGTTTTTGCTGCATAAAAATCCGGTCTCTAATTATAACATAGCATAATACTTCAAATAATAATTAAAAAATTTATCTGCTTTCTATATTAGGTCTATAGAAATGAATGGGATGGCAATGATTAAATCAGTGGCGTAACGTACGCCCCCCGCAGACCCCGCGATGCGGGGGGGGGGGGCGGACCTTGGTCGGCCCACGGGCCGGGCCGGGCTAAAAAACTGTATCTCCTCAGGGCTCCGATAAAAACGGGGGAAAAAATAATGAAAATTTCTCTTTGAGAGTCCGGGCCGTCAGGGTTCAGGGATATTTATTTATTTATTTATTTAAAAGAACTGTTGGCATTAGGCCACCAGCCATTTTTGCCACCGCTACGGGTTCAGGGATATACGCTATTAAAAAAAAAAAATTTTTTTTATATGGTCTAATAATGGGGCCCGAAATAAAGTTTGCGGGGGACCCAGCTAAAAAACTTTACGCCACTGGATTAAATTCTTTCTATTCGTAAATGTTTCATTACGCACTAGCGCCGAGAACAATCGTTCATATTTATTTATTATAATTCGTGACTACATGTTATAATTAATATTCAATTTATTTTCCAAAATTAAACCAAAATAATCTTTTTTTTAATTAACTACCATCTTGATTTGTTTCTAATGGATAAGATATAATAATTCCTTTTTGTCTAATCTAAAAAAAATTTTTTTTTCTCTTTGGTTGGTTATTTAATGTAGAAAAAAGGGTGGTTCTGGCGGAGGTGGGTTAAATTAGCTATTGAATCAATTCAATTATGTAAAATCACCAATAGAATCATCAATTAAAATTTGAAGAATTCTATTGTATGATAAAGCAGAGAGAAAAATATAAAATTTTCTTAATTAATCCAACAAATCTCTCAATTTTTTCATCCCTTTTCAAGTAATTATTGATTATGGAGCGGGAGATGTAGGGGGCTAATTATTTTCAATATATACAGTATATAAGCTTATTCACTATAAAAATTTCCATTAAAATTATTCGATTTTCTTTTTAGAAATAATCAACAAATATTGTTATAGAATCAATTTTAAAAAAATTCATTCAACAGTAGGCTATAGAAATTATACAAAA